>SJYT01077830.1:0-29484 GCA_006410635.1 Cephalophus harveyi
CATTTGTAAGGCCTCCCCAGACAGCCGTTGATCTATCCATGTTGCTACAAATGGCATTATTTCATTCTTTTTATGGCTGAGTGGTATTCCATTCTATATATGTGCCAAATCTTCTTTATCCAGTCATCTGTCAATGGAGATATTTAGGTTGTTTGCATGTCTTGGCTATTGTGAATAGTGCTGCTATGAAAATAGGGGTACATGTATCTTTTTGAATTATACTTTTGTCTGGATATATGCCTAGAAGTAGGATTGCTAAATATGGTAACTTTATGTTTAGTTTTCTGGGGAACCTCCATACTATTTTCCAGAGTGTCTGCACCAACTTACATTCCCACCAAGAGTATACAAGTGTTCTCTTTTCTCCAGGATTGCTTTTGAATTAAAGATGTCAGTGTTAATTCCTTATGTACATATTCTATCTCTGTCCACCGAAAGAGCCTGGTGTTACAATGTCATTCACTGCAGTGAACATCCTTGTTTCAGTCTGGGCCCAATCAGGAGATAGAAATCACAGTGTAAGTGTAAGTGAGGGAAGTTTAATAAAAATAATTACTAAACTGGAATATAGAATTGACTATGAGGTATATGAAAACTCTATATGGGATTTTTTTTGGCTGAAGGATGCTAGCAAGAAGGACAAACTCATTAAAGATTCTCTCCCCAAATCTGGGTTTGAGACCTCAATGCTGAAGATGCAATTCAGTTCACTAGATAGAATAAAATTTTGCTGACTTTCCAAAGCCAGACCTTGTCTGCATTTACTGAACAAGGGGAACGTGACCCTTCAGAGTGCAGGAAAAGAGTGCACAATAAACAACCCCTGTGTGTGTGTGTGTGTGTATCTGTGTGTGTATTCACAAAGGAGGTAAAAACCCTCTGGGCTACAGGAGAGCAGCATGGGAAACTGCAGAGGGAATTGGCAGCTACAAGGAGGAAGCCTTGTAGGTACTGGTTTTGCGGGGCCAAAGATACAAGGTTGCCAGGGACTGTGCAGTCTGGGTGTATTGATGGGGCACAAGCCTGCCGTGTGTCCTCCCAGCTACACTGCTGTCTCACTGTACTGCAGAGGGGCCCCTTCCTCCTACAGTGTACCCCTGTGCCCTCTTCTGCAAAAGTTAAATATCATAGGAAATACAGAAATATGCTTAAAGGAATTTTGTGTATTACCACAGAGGATATGTTGATGTTTGCAGCTGAAACTGAGAGGCACTAAGTAGATCACTGTCAAAACATTTAAGACTCAAATATTTGTTTAAGTATCATTACTCTTTAAAAAGACCAGGGCTCCTTGAATAAAAGACTAATTCTAGGTATGGATATGGAAAGAACAGAGAGATTGAAGCTTCTTACCAAAGACTCGCTCAAATATCAAGGGGAATATGTCACCATGAATGAGCTCCCACTCCCAAATTCGGTTCAGTTGAGCATCAAACAGGATAATGACAATAAAGGCAGATAACTGGGGAAAGAATTCATTGAGTTCTTCAGGGGATCTTCCTGATCCAGGGATTGAACCTGTGTCTCCTGCATTGGCAAGCAGATTCTTTACCACTGCACCATCTGGGAAGTTCGTTGAGTCCATAGCAGTACTCAAAAAGAAGGAATGCTGAAGGGAAAGTTATTTTTTTATAGAAGGAAGACATAAAAAATAAATGGAATAAAGCAGAAAGTCAAATTAGCAATGAAAAGACATAATTGATTTAGGTAGAGATCATCCATGTATCCCTGGAGAAGGGCATGGCAACCCACTCCACTATTCATTCCTGGAGAATCACATGGACAGAGGAGCCTGATGGGCTACAGTCCACAGATTTGCAAAGAGTTGGACTCGACTGAAGTGACTTAGCATGCACACACTCATCCATATATTCTAAAGTGATTGGGTGGAATTTCTTGGGGACTTGAGTATTCACTGTGTTAAAAAATTTCACCCCACTGATTTTATATACCAGAAAAAGAAAAGGGTACCATTAGAAAAAAGAAATATGAAGAACTCTACCTAAACTGTTATCAACATAGCATCCCCAATAATGTGGCATACTGACATGTGTCTCCTTGATGTGAAACGAAAGAAAACACACATTTTTATTGTAGACATCAAACCAAAAATATTTGATCTGAATCTAATCCAATTAAAACAATTAGAGAAATTTGGATTGTAGAACAGTCTATAAAACCTGTGTACAGGCTAAGTCACTTGTCATGTCCAACTCTGTACAACCCTATGGACCGTAGCCCACCAGGCTCCTCTGTCCATGGGATTCTCCAGGCAAGAATACTAGAGTGGGTTGCCATGCCCTCCTCCAGGGAATCTTCCCAAATCAGGGATCAAAGCTGCGTCTCTTACATCTTCATTGGCAGGCAGGTTCTTTACCACTAGAACCACCTGGAAAGCCCCATAAAACCTAGATACTGCCAAAATGTCAATGAAATGAAACACAAGTGAGGTGGTAATTTCTGGATTAAATGACACCTTAGAAACATGACTACTAAACACAATACAGACTGCTGCAGTTTTTTAAAAACACAAAAACATTATTTGTGATATTGGGGTGAAAGAGAAAAGAAAGTGTTAATCCGACTCTTTCCAACCCCATGGACTGTAGCCTGCCAGGCTCCTCTGTCCATGGAATTTCCCAGGCAAGAATACTGGAGTGGGTTGCCATTTCCTTCTCCAGGGGTCCTTCCCGACCCAGGTATCGAACCTGGGTCTTCCACAATGTGAGCAGATTCTTTACCGTTTGAGCCGCCAATATTGGGGTAGTGGACTATAATAATATTGTTAAACTAATAAATTTGTGTGTTTTGGGTAATGATAGTTTGGTTATAAACTTTGATCTCAGGGTATCTATGGTGATATATGTGGTATCACAATTTCCTTCCAAATGATTCAGCAAAAAGTATCTTTATACACAAATGTACATAAATACAAAGACAGAGCCAGTATGCACAAATGAGAATACTGCACTTGCTTCGGCAGCACATGTACTAGATGAGGAGAATACGAGTGTTTTTCTTTTTCAAAACATTTAGAAATTCTATCCTCACCATTCCTCTCCCAACCCCACACATAGGACACACAGATCAAAATATAAAATATAAAAATGAAAGTAGTAGATTGAGTCCATCTAAATCAAGTATAAGTTACCCTATGACTTGTTTCTTTTGAGGAAATCAGAACTTAAAGTGCAATGCAATAATTGATTAACTCAATAATGTGCTTGTTTCCTAAGTTTAAATGATATCATGTGTATTAATTTAGAGATAATATAAGCCTTCTAATATTGTTTAGAAAAATCCTTAATGAAAATGGCTGCTAAAAGGGGGAGGTTTCCATTACCTGGAAAATTTAGTTATTTGATACCTGCTTATTAAATATCAATAACCTCAGATATGCAGATGATACCACCCTTATGGCAGAAAGTGAAGAGGAACTAAAAAGCCTCTTGATGAAAGTGAAAGAGGAGAGTGAAAAAGTTGGCTTAAAGCTCAACATTCAGAAAACGAAGATCACGGCATCTGATCCCATCACTTCATGGGAAATAGATGGGGAAACAGTGGAAACAGTGCCAGACTTTATTTTTTTAGGCTCCAAAATCACTGCTGATGGTGACTGCAGCCATGAAATTAGAAGACGCTTACTCCTTGGAAGAAAAGTTATGTCCAACCTAGATAGCATTTTCAAAAGCAGAGACATTACTTTGCCGACTAAGGTCCGTTTAGTCAAGGCTATGGTTTTTCCTGTGGTCATGTATGGATGTGAGAGTTGGACTGTGAAGAAGGCTGAGCGCCGAAGAATTGATGCTTTTGAAAGGGATTTCTTTGGAAGGAATGATGCTAAAGCTGAAACTCCAGTACTTTGGCCATCTCATGCGAAGAGTTGACTCATTGGAAAAGACTCTGATGCTGGGAGGGATTGGGGGCAGGAGGAGAAGGGGACGACCGAGGATGAGATGGCTGGATGGTATCACTGACTCGATGGACATGAGTCTGAGTGATCTCCGAGAGATGGTGATGAACAGGGAGGCCTGGCGTACTGCGATTCATGGGGTCGCAAAGAGTCGGACACGACTGAGCGACTGAACTGAACTATTATCTTAGACATCAGAAAAATGAATCTATATTGTAATTTTTTGCTTATTTTTATCTATAGTTGTACAAATTTAAGAAGCTTTGGCACTTTGAAGAGAGCCTACCCTACCCAATGCAAATGTCATTTTCTCCGGTGAAGCCTTGGCTGTCTCACCTCATCCTTGCTTATAGATTTTTATTATGTGTTTCATCTCTTCCCTCATAAACAATGGTGCTTTTGTGGGCACACACCATTCATTACACATTTTTGTATAGCTCATAAGACATAGTGTATTTCCTTCTGGTACTCTAAGATCTCCAGAATCAAGGCTGAATAAAACAGAAACAAACACTGTAGAACTGGGAAATTTACACTTCAAGGCATTTGGTTATTTGTATTTCTCTTTATAACTGCCAATATAAAATACTGTCACCTTAAGGAAATTTTAAATTCAGAAGATTTTAATCTTTCCCAAACTTAACATATTAAAATGTCACAATGGTTATGCTAGATATCCCACTGTTGGCTGCCCAACTCTCACTTGGACTGACAATGGGAGGAAATGTGGTTTTGTAACATATATTTTCCTCAGTAGGAATTTGGATTGCTGGATGTAATACGTGCAAAAATGATTTCACAGTAGCTGAATTAAGACTACTATACTTTAGCATATGCTTTTGCATGTAATTCCCTTGTTACAGAATTTTACTTTCTCAGAGGGTAACTTTTATTTCAATTACTATTAGTATTTTAATATGTTTGTTCAGTTCAGTTCAGTCACTCAGTCGTGTCTGACTCTTTGCGACCCCATGAACCACAGCATGTCAGGCCTCCTTGTCCATCACCAACTCCCAGAGTCCACCCAAACCCATGTCCATTGAGTCGGTGATGCCATCCTGCCATCTCATCCTCTGTCATCCCCTTCTCCTCCTGCCCCCAATCTTTCCCAGCATCAGGGTCTTTTCAAATGAGTCAGCTCTTTGCATCAGGTGGCCAAAGTATTAGAGTTTCTGCTTCAACATCAGTCCTTCCAATGAACACCCAGGACTGATTTCCTTTGTAAGCCTTTTTTTTTTTTATTATAATATGTCACATAATGTGACAGTGGCTCAGCATGTAAAGAATCTGCCTGCAGTGCAGGAGACACAGGAGACGTGGGTTCAATCCCCAGGTCAGGGAGATCCCCTGGAGGAGGGAATGGCAACCCACTCCAGTAGTCTTGCCTGGAGAATCGCATGGAGAGAGGAGCCTGGCTGACTACAGCCCAAAGGTTGCAAGGAGTCAGACACGACTGAGTGACTAAGCACACACACACACACGCGTATCATGTAGTAATAGTGCATAGACAAGAGAATCAAGTTAACACTTTATCTTACTGGACCAATTAATGCGGAGGCTCTTATTTTGTGCATTATTTTTTGTATTACTTGGCAAGCTACAAAACCACACAAAAACAAACTGGATATTTAAGGCTAGACCATATGAATCACAGAGATCCTAGAAATTTCCCTGAGTAACTACCGATTTTCCAACCAAGTTCACATGGGCATATAAGCAGCTCCATGGCAACCAACCTTGGCAGGTGTTTGAGCACTCGTGCCCATGCCCGTGCTTGAACAGTCAGCACTCCTGACTGGACTTCATCAATCTCCAAAGTACAACACAGAAGCTTTGTTATTAGATATCAGTAATTTCTAACCACTGAGGCAACCGTAACTTTTTGAATTTACCAGTGCTTATGTATCCAACATGATATACAGTTACTCTTCCTGTCTGGTACTTGGCTTATTTCACTGTATCTAAGTCATTTCTTATTTGTCTTGTCCTCACTAGGCAAACTTCTTGGAAGCAGAGACTCTTATCTTTTTCCATTATAAATCTATACTAGCTGAGCTCAGCATTTTCCTTCAGGTGATCAAGGCATAATTGTGAGAGTAAAGAAAACTCTAAGCAAAGATGGCCTTTGTCATTGTTGTTGCTGTTGTGTGTCTGTATGTCTTGAAGGGTAAGAAATGACTTAAATGGTATACCAAAAATTTGGTATACAATTTACTGTTTTACTACAGGAGAATCCTCTGCGTTTGTTCTCATAAACAAAACCTGAAAAAATACATTCAGCGTTTTAAAGACTTTAAAGACTCTTGAGAAGTGAAATTTTGGAGAGTATCACTGAGAAGGGAGAGATTCATTTTGCAATTTATGTATTTTGGTACACTTTAATATTTTAAAAATTCAAGCACATACATGTTCCTGTGCAAATTTAAAACAAAACTGTGTAGATACAGTTAAAATTGTCTTTATATTTAACCTGTGGAATACCAACAATACTATTTATTGCAGAGACAAATGGGTTTTCTGATTGCTTTTGGCTTTTCTTGATTTGAAGTTACACTTAAGTGTTTCTAATCACACAAAACTAATAAATAAAGAGGGCAGGAAGAAACTTTTGTAGTTGTGATAGATATATTACAGCACAGATCGCAGTGATGGTTTCACACATGTATAAAAGTGAAAGTGAAGTCGCTCAGTCGTGTCCAACTCTTTACAACCCCATGGACTGTAGCCTACCAGGCTCCTCCCTCCATGGGATTTTCCAGGCAATAGTACTGGAGTGGGGTGCCATTGCCTTCTCCAGAGGATCTTCCCAAGCCAGGGATCGAACCTGGGTCTCCTGCATTGTAGACAGATGCTTTACCGTCTGAGCCACCAGGGAACACATGTATACTTCAGGTTTATTACGTTGCATTTACTAAATATGCACAGCTTTCTGTATGTCAATCATACCTCAATAAAGTTAGTTAAAAAAAGAAATCTCCAAAAGTCATCCATATTAACATGGGACTTACGCACTTATAAACATTCTATACTAAGTCACTGATAAATTCTAATATTATAAAACACCAGTGGAGATTTGCCAAAAAGAATGAACAATTCTATTTTATGCCCTTCTGTCCAGTTTCTAGGACCCCATAGTTCAACTTTACATCAGCCCAAGAGTCCTTCTACTTCTGTTTATTTTTTGCAAGGCTTTTTTTTTTCCAAATTGAGGTAAAATTGATATGCAATAAATATGCACAGATTTTGCCAGTTCAGTTTGAGATTGGGACTTCAACTGTACTACTCCTGTGCACTCAGGGTAAGTTTGTAGGAAAGGGTTGGCAGATCAGGGCAGGCTCAGTCTACAGCTGGAGCACTGCCCGATTCTCATTCTTCATCCCACTCACCCCCATGAAAAGTTTGTTTAAAATCTGGCTAGTTTTTCCTTAACTCCATCTATGGCTGATACCTTCTCATCCCACTGCTCCATCAAGGTAAAAGCAGATGTGTACCATTACACATCTTCCTTCCTAAGAGCTTTCTGGAATTTAGTCTATTTGGATTTATTTGCATCTTCAGTTCTCTTACAGGCTTAGCAATTATGTATGTCTAATTTCTTCAGCTTGCTTCCACTGTTAAAATGGGAGCAGTGACTGATTACTTTACAATATTGTAGTGGTTTTTGCCATACATTGACATGAATTAGCCATGGGTACACATGTGTTCCCCATCCTGAACCCCATCCCATCCCTCAGAGTCATCCCAGTGCACCAGCCCTGAGCACCCTGTCTCATGCATCAAACCTGGACTGGCAATCTATTTCACATATGATAATATACGTGTTTCAATGCTATTCTCTCAAATCATCCCACCCTCGCCTTCTCCCACAGAGTCCAAAAGTCTGTTCTTTATATCTGTGTCTCTTTTGCTATCTTGTATGTAGGGTCATCATTACCATCCTTCTAAATTCCATATACATGTGCTAATATACTGTACTGGTGGTTTTCTTTCTGACTTATTTCACTCTGTATAATAGGCTCCAGTTTTATCTACCTCATTAGAACTGATTCAAATGAATTCTTTTCAATGGCTGAGTAATAGTCTATTGTGTATATGTACCACAGCTTTCTTATCCATTCATCTGCCGATGGACATCTAGGTTGCTTTCATGTCCTGGCTATTGTAAACAATGCTGCGATGAACATTGGGGTACACGTGTCTCTTTCAGTTCTGGTTTCCTCGGTGTGTATGCTCAGCAGTGGGATTGCTGGGTCATAAGGCATATCAGAGAAGGCAATGGCAACCCGCTCCAGTACTCTTGCCTGCAAAACCCCATGGACGGAGGAGACTGGTAGGCTGCAGTCCATGGGGTCGCTAAGAGTCGGACACGACTGAGCGACTTCACTTTCATTTTTCACTTTCATGCATTGGAGAAGGAAATGGCAACCCACTCCAGTGTTCTTGCCTGGAAAATCCCAGTGAAGGGGGAGCCTGGTGTGCTTCTGTCTATGGGGTTGCACAGAGTCCGACATGACTGAAGCGACTTAGCATAAGGCAGTTCTATTTGCAGTTTTTTAAAGAATCTCCACACTGTTCTCCATAGTGGCTGTACTAGTTTGCATTCTCACCAACAGTGTAAGAGGTTCTTTTCTCCACATCCTCTCCAGCATTTCTTGTTTGTAGACTTTTGGATAGCAGCCATTTTGACAGCCATGAGATGGTACCTCATTGTGGTTTTGATTTGCATTTCTCTGATAATGAGTGATGTTGAGCATCTTTTCATGTATTTGTTAGCCATCTGTATGTCTTCTTTGGAGAAATGTCTGTTTAGTTCTTTGGCCCATAAAATGGGAGCAATGCTTTCTTGAGAATTTTTCTATACTACACAGAAGTGAATTATTTGATGCTTTTGTAAACACATTTGTAGAATATAAGTAAGGACCTTCCAGGTGGTACAGTGGTAAAGAATCTGCCTGACAATGCAGGAGACGTGGGTTCTACCCTGGAAGAAGATTTCCTAGAGAAGGAAATGTCGACCCCCTCCAGTATTCTTGCCTGAGAAATCCCATGGACAGAGGAGCCTAGTGGGCTACAGTTCATAGGGTCACAAAGAGTCGAACATGACTGAGCACACACATATAGAATGTAGTTTATTGCTCATCTCAAAAACCTATCCCCTGTTCTAGTAACTAACACTCATATAAGGATGAAATTTTGTCCTTTGCACACCTCGGACGTTCAGGCTTATCTTGTTTAATTGTGCTTTGCTTTACTGTGCTTCATAGACACTGCATATTTTACACATTGAAGCTTTGTGACACTGTGTTGAGCAAACGTATCAGCGACATTTTCCCAACAGCATTGGCTCACTTCATGTCTCTGTGTCATATTTTGGTAATTCTCTCATTATTTAAAACTTTTTAATTATTATTTTATTTGTCATGGCAAGCTGTGATCAGTGATCTTTTGATGTTACTACTGCAAAAAATATGACTTACTTAAGGCTCAGGTGATGATTAGAATTGTTTAGCAATAAAGCATCTTAAGATTAAGGTATGTATATATTTTTTTAGACATAATGCTATTACAAGCTAAATAGGCCTCACGATAGTGTAAACATGTTTATTATAAACATGCACTGGGAAACCAAAAAATTCGTGTGACTTGCTTTATTGCAATATTTGCTTTATTGTGATACTCTGGAACCAAACTCATAGTATCTCTGAGGTATGACTATATTTCCAACTCAGTGGCTAGGAGAAAGGAAAATGATATCTTTTAAAAGAATAATATACCTGCATTCTTTAAAAAACTACTGCAAACTTTTCAGTTTAAAAAAAAAAAACAGAAATATGTAATCTTACAGTTCTGTAATCAAGTGTGGCACAAGTTTCATTGGGCTAAAAATCAAGGTTTTTAGCAAGGCCGTGCTCCTTCTGGAGACTCAAGCAGAAAATATATTTCTTTCCCTTTTTCAGCTTTTAGAGACAATCCGTATTTCTTGGCCTCTGTTTCCTTTCCTGTATTTTCCAAGGCAACTGTGGCACACTTCTCTGATTCCTAATGTTTCCCTCTAGCTCTACGCTCTTGTCTTCCAATTTCACTTCTAAGACCTTTGTGGGGCTTTCCTGGTGGCTCAGATGGCAAAGAATCTGCCTGCAGTGCAGGAGACCTGGTTCGATCCCTGGGTCAGGAAGATCCCTGGAGAAGGGAATGGCAACCCTCTCCAGTATTCTTGCCTGGAGAATGCCATGGACAAAGGAGCCTGGCAGGCTACAGTCCATGGGGTTGCAAAGAGTCAGACACGACTGAGCGACTAACACATACACACACACATGCACACACACACAAGACCTTTGTGACACCATTGGGCCCACCTGGAAAATACAGACTAATCTTCCTGTCTACTGGTCAGCTGATGAACAGTCTTAATTCCCTTCTCTCTTGTAACATGACACATTGACAGATTCTGGGGATTAGGACATGGATATTTACACATGCAGTGATTAACCCTAATTCTAATCACATGGAAATCATTATAAAATTTCAAAAAATATATCTGCACAGCAAAAATAGCATTTTTAGCAATATTAATAAATTTTACCCTTCAGACATGTTTTCTGTTGTTTATAATACATGAATTTAAAGAAAAACACCTATAGAAATTTAATCCTAAATTTATTTTTTTAAATTATTTTCTTAAATGAAGGAACAAATAAAAGTAAATTACATGTTAAAGTGCTTATTGTAGCAAGTATTTTAGTGGCATATCTTAACTAGCTTAGGGCATTATCACACATCCCTTGGATAGGGGAGAAAATATCTATGTCTTGTTTTGAACAACATGCTATGGAGGTAAATAATTTCCTGAGAATTGGCTGGCAGAAAGCAAGTCATTTTTTATCTAAGCATTTTAATGGAGAGCTATTTATCATGCTTTCCTATTATCACTTGGTATTTGAACCATAAAGGTAATTAACTAGGAATAAGTGAACCAAATAATATGCCTACACCTGTCCACCCTTTTTCTGCATGACTTTATGATGCACAGTGGTAAGAGAAATGTTTTAGCTGGGAGGCAAAAAATAAAATATTAATGCTTTTAATATTGAATGCCTTTATGCCTTTGGAACAATGATTCAATAATGTGAGCCAGGCCTTGGGATTTAAAGGTGTTAGGGTCACACCTGAATAGCATAGCAGTTCCTTTGCCAGCCTCAAGTATTCTGACTCAAAACTTTGACCTGAAACTATCTCTAAAATCCTTCATATGCTTAAATGATACCTAGGATTACTTAGCAGCATTTCCATGCCCACTGGCTGTAAGGACTGATAGCTAGAATTTGATTTTTAAGCTACTATCTCTGAGACTCTTGCATATTTATAGAATGCTTAATTATAAATAATTAAAATAATAACAAACTCTCAATACAAATATCAAGCTTTGTTTGTTTGTTTTCCTGCTTTCGAGATGATAGAACATCCAGGGGATTATTTTATTTTGTGATGCAACAAAAAACCTGCAGAATGAAAGCTATTTTTTTTGGACATGGAAACTAGGCATTGGAAGAACAACAAACAGATGTAGGCCATGGAAAGAAAACAGAATCTAAAACCAAAATAAATTAACTAAATAATTTAACAAGGTCCGAACAAGTAGATAGTATACCCATCTAAACTCAGCAATATGTGACACAGCGTCTGTATCTCAAGGCCAGATGTCAGCAGAGAGGAAAGGCAACAACAAAAAGGTGCAACTCTAGAGCCATCTTTCTGTCATGAGACACACAGAGGACTTCTGTAGAGCTTTATACAGGGCCCCATACCTTGATTTTCTCTTTTATATCTCAGGGGGCAACTCCAGCAGATGAGTTTCTTGTGATTCCAATGTGCAACATTGAGAATCAAGGTTGAGAATTTTTTCCACTAATCTATAATTTAAAATTTCAGAGTCCAAGTCACAGAATACACAAGTGAAGAACCAGGTGTATCAATCAGCATTCACAAGAGTCCAGTGGATAAGGGCTGTATTACATAAACTACCTATGATTTTTCAGGCTCTCTCTCTCATGTGTCACCCAGGACAGTTGCTGGGATGGTAGTATTTTGAGGAAGAGGTGTACACCCAGTCAGAGGTGTCAGAAGCAAAGGAAGAATATCCTGAGGAGTCATTTCATAGAACATGATGTAGGTAAAATGCATTATTTGATGTCATGGAGAAAAATCAATAAGTTGGCAAATTGCCTTTTTTTCATTTAAAATCTTTGGCTTTGTCCATATCTAGCACCTAAGAAAATACTTGGCATATCCAGAGTCAACTTAGCAAAATGAATACAGAAACAGCTATGAATTGGAGGAGGGTGTGCTATACATTAAAAAAAAAAAAAATCAGGCCATCTGGTTGTTTATTCACACCTCTATAACAAATGCTATATGACTACAATGATAATATCATTTAGTTGTAATATATGTTATATAGTTGTAATATATAAATATAGATTGCCCCATTCCATTAACTGCCTTAATGGTTTTCTTCTAATCTTTTGTTATATAATGACAAATATGGACACATTAAAATGCATGCTACACAAAAAATATGATGAATTAGCAAAAAGGAAAACAATACTATGAATCTTTGTGTTGATGTAAAGAGTTATCTAGCACTTTAAAAGGAAATTTTAAAAATCCCAAATCTGTAGATTCTTATTAGGTGCTTATTTATGTTATAAGGCAGCAATATGCCTTCTTTAAACTTTTTATTTTATATTAAAGTATAACCAGTTAACAATGTTGTGATGGTTTCAGGTGGACAGCTTAGGGACTCAGCTATATATTTACATGTATATAGGGCTGCAGTCCATGGGGTCTTGAAGAGATGGACACAACTGAGCGACTTCACTTTCACTTGTTACTTTCATGCATTGGAGAAGGAAGTGGCAACCCACTCCAGTGTTCTTGCCTGGAGAATCCTGGGGACAGGGGAGCCTGGTGGGCTGCCGTCTATGGGGTCGCACAGAGTCGGACACGACTGAAGCAACTTAGCAGCAACAGCAGCAGCATTCTCCCCCAAACTCCCCTGCATCCAGGCTGCCACATAACACTGAGTAGAGTTCCCAGGGCTATACAGTATTTCCTTGTTGGTTATCCATTTCAAGTATAGCAATGTGTACATGACCATCCCAGACTCCCTAACTATCCCTCTCCCTGATCCATCCCCTCTGGCAACCGTTAAGTTCATTGTCTAAGTCTGTGAGCCTGCTTCTGTTTTGTAAATAAGTTCATTTGTGTCATTTCTTTTTAGATCCTGCATATAAAGGATGTCATATGATATTTCTCCTTCTCTGTCTGACTTACTTCACTCAATCTAACAATCTCTAGGTCTATCTGTGTAAAACAGCAATATACTTTTGAACAAATATAATAGGAGACCTTAAAAAGGTCTCCACTGATTTGCTTAAAATATGATTTAATTCACACACATGCATACATGCACATACCTTTAATCACACACACCTTTCAGTCAATAGCTGATCTTTACAAAAGCAGTCGTGTAGTGTGCAATAAGGATACTCCCTTGGTATTTGTTGAGAATGCAAAGTTCTTTTTTGAAAAACTCCTTTAGTCTCTAGAGATGTTTTCCTTTATAAAATAAAGGTAGAGTGTTTACTATAATAGCATGATACAACTAAAAGTACAAAGTAATTCTTCTACTTGGCAAGCATAATTACACTTTGTTTTTATATTCTCTCACCCCATTAAGGTCACCAACATTTTTGGTTTTCATCAGAGACATGCATAAGAGAAGACAGAACTCATATTTATATTTTCTAATGTATAGGGAATACATTGCATGTGCAACTATTCAGCTATGTTTTTCATTGGTTAAATACCGTAATCTACATTTACTTGCTTTCTGTGTATTATTTGCTTTTTTCAAGTTATAATCACTGCTTTCTGTTTTACCATTATTTTGCATGCCAAATATCAGGATTTTCTATCCACTGTTATTATGTTGGGATTTTTGATGTTTTAATCACAGTTAATTTAAAAAGAAAGTGGTACACATTTTTATCTTTGTTGATTTTTATCACATCTCTCAGCATTTTCTGATGCTAGGAAAAAAAAAATGTTGCTTTGTCAGTACAGTCTGTTTCACTCCATTAAATTATTTCACTCCATTAAAATGTGAAATTCTCTAATGCACCTAGCATAATGTGCTCTGCTTCTGACATTTTCTGACTTAACATAAGAGACATCATAGTATGTGGGAAAGCATGAGCCAGATAGATTTTGGTTAAGCCCTTGTCTCTGACAATGAATAGTTGTGTAAATTAGGGCAAGTTGATTGACCTTTCTAACCTGGGGGAAACATGAACACTCTCCCAGACTTCGTGAAGTTTAAATGAGAGAATAATTATAAAGAACTGAGCAACAGTAGAGCTTTATCATAATGCAATGAGGAAAGTCCAAAAAAATCAATCCATAGCAGATCCAATGACAGAGTGACTGTGAACTTAAAGAAATAGAGACCAGGGCTAACCAGCACCCAGCTGGGTGGAGTTCCTGAATTTCAATTGCCAGATTCAAACCACCCCCTCCAGTCCTACTTATATGTCACTGGAAGGGGCTTGTATATTTTTCCTTAAATATCCATGGGAATACTTCCTGATCCCATGACCAAGGTGGACAGGCAAAACATAGGATAGATACCTAGTTAAATCTGACTTCAGATAAATGAGAATTTTTTTTAAATAAAATTTGTCCTTCAAGTACTACATGGGGACAGGAGAGAGATCAGTGATAAAGTGAAAAGATCTTTGATTAGTTCTACAACTTGAGTTTGAAAATTAAGGTAATGTGTCCTTGGGATCATTGTTTCCAGGCCTAGACTGAGGGATGTTGCCAAACTTCCATTCAGGCCCTCCATCCTATATGGTGCCATATATGCTACATCTTGGAAAGGACAGCACAGTGTAATGGAAGATGTCAGAGGATCTTAAACTTATTTTGTGTCGTGGAGACAGTCTGGAACCAGTGGACTCCTTCTCAAAATAATGTTTTTAAATACATAAATATAATACATGGGATTACCAAGGAAATAAGTTGTATTTTAAACTACTGTTATCAAAATGATTGGAAGCATATTGTGACATTGCAATATATTTGCTTTCATTAAGACAGTAAATAATAAGAACTAGTAGAGGATGTGAATAGCTCTGTAATTTCAGAATCATGATGGGTATAAACACTAATTCTAGTTAGGTGAAATAATTTTAATGTAATATAAAAATTAAATCTCTTGGTGAAAAACTCGTAGGTACTGTTGAAGCTACTATAGGATGTTGCCTAAATTCATAGCCAAGGAAAATGCCAAATTTCAGTTGGATATTTGTGAAAATAAAGATGTAGGATTTTTTTCTAATCCAAGTATACAGACCCCATGAATTCTAGCTGTGATCTCCTTAGGGTACAGTTATTCTAAATTAAACATCCCTGTGGATGATGGTCTTGTATTATAACTAGGCAATGTGATAAATATCACTGCAGTGACAACCATAATACAACATATAAGTGTTAATCAAGGTAACGTGTATATGTTCAATATACATAATATTATATGTAAAAGTTATTCAATTAAAAACCAATCCCTCAGGTAATATACTCGCTCTCTATGGCAAAGCAGCCCCTGTAACATTTTATTATGAAAATTTTCAAATTTAGGGCAAAATTGAAAGCATGCTCTGCTAAGTTGCTTCAGTTATGTCTGACTCTTTTATGACCCTATGAACTGTAGCCTGCCAGGCTCCTCTGTCCATGGGATTTTCCAGGCAAGCATACTGAAGTGGGTTGCCATGCCCTCCTCCAGGGGATCTTCTAGACCCAGAGACCAAACCTGCATCTCCATGTTTCCTGCATTGGCAGGTGTGTCCTTTACCACCAGCACCACCTAGGAAGCCCCTAAAATTGGAAAGCTTTTTCTAAATACCTGCATACCTCTTCCGCGGGTATATCATGAACATTTGTCTACATTTATTTATCATCTATTCATTAATTTTTCCAACCATCAGCCCCCTTTTTTTCCATTAATGCATTGCAGAGTTCTGTACATTTCTTCCTTAAATATTTCAACATAAATATCCTTATTTCTTTGAAATTCATATTCATTTGGTGGTAATAGTCATGCACAATGAAGTGCACAAATTTTAAGTGGATACTTACTAAATTTTGACAAATGCATACATTTGTGCAACCCAATTCTGCATCAACATAGAGCACAAATTCCTTTGTTTTTCTTCACAATTGCTGACATGGCTTATTTTTTAATATGTGGGTGATTTGGAGGCTCCTATGTGCCATCTTGGGCTTCCTAGGTAGTGCAGTGATAAAGAATCTGCCTGCCAGTACAGGAGACACAAGAGATGAGGGTTCGATCCCTGGGTCAGGAAGATCCCCTGGAGAAGAGAATGGCAACCCACTCCAGTATTCTTGCCTGGAGAATCCCATGGGCAGAGGAGCCTGGTGGGCTACAGTCCATGGGGTCACAAAGAGTCAGACACGACTTAGTGACTAAACAACAGCAACAGTGTGCCACCTTGCCACCTAATATGAAACCACAGAAAGAATCTGAAAAGGTAGATGGATCATCAGAAAGCTGGAGTATTAAAGATAACTGGATCAAAACTGAAGGCTTGGCAATAGGATATGATCATAGGACTAGATGATAGGGTTTGCCCCAAAAGAAGGTGATTCCAGCCAGTTCAAGGAGAGCAAGGCATTATATGTAAAGGCAAGCAGGTCAGTCTGATCCCCTTTCTGTGACCAAAACAAGGCTATCTAAGACTAATGTAAGTGGTAAGTCAGAGAACTCTGGCTAGTAATGTAGCTTAAGATATGCAGCTTTGAACTGAGTAAAACCAAGAAGTGCAGTCCAGGCTGGAGCAAGTTTAAAGAACTTAATTCAGATCAAAGGGAGAAAGCTTTTATCCCAGGGGAAGCAAAGAAGCTGTTTCTAGGGTATGTCAGCCCTGTGGACCCATATCAACTGGATGTATCTCTTTAAAGGCTCTACTTTTACTTAGAGTCATAGTAAAATAAAAAAAGGAAAAGCTAGAAATGAAGAAATTTAAATTTGTGCTCCATCCAGTGTTGATAAGAGCATAGAAACATATCCTGAGTTCTCTGGATCTTTTCCCTCATTTATCTAATGAGAGAGTTGGACTGGACAGCATCAAAATATCATCAAATGATTCTATAGCATCATTGACATCAAAGAACAAAGGACACAAACAACATGCCATTTGGCAAACACACACAGGAGCAATTTTTAAAGGCTTTGATATTTTTGTTTGCTTTGTGTAGAAGACAAAGTTATGAGGATTAAAGTATTTCTAAGCTGCTAACATTGCTTCCAGCTATGGTGCTATTTCCTCAAATACTCCTTTAGTGCACTGTATCTAATACAGGTAATGATGTTGTCATATACATAATTTCTCAGCAATAAGCAAGAAACATGAAAAACTCTATAATATTGAGCCCACAAGGAAGGGAGTGCTTCCACTCTAGGCCAAGGGAATTGTCTAGGTAACTCAAATTTACCTTTAATCACCAAAGTCTCAGATTAAAAAAAAATATATATTTCAAAGAGACATTTTAACAATACTATGTTGACTTAAAAATTATAGCAAAATTACTTATGAACTGTTTATTAAAAATGATGGCTATAAACAGGCACATCAATTATTTCACTATTGTGAAAAACATTGCAAAAAAGCAGCTATAATCTGAGGAGGTCGGAGGCAGGGGGATAGTTGAAATACACGTGACTCATTATCCCCACCTGAAATTTACCCATATTGCCCTGCTATAATGTTTTTTTCTCAAAATATTAAAATTGTTTTCTGATCTCTAATGCACTTTCAGTTTAGCAGTTATTATTTCTGACAGTCATCAGCATGCTGACATTTGAGCTTTAGCTCCATGCTTTTCTAATCTTCCTAACTAAAATAATCTGAAAACCAAATATTATAGAAAAATATTTAAAGAAAAAAGAAATAAGTTATGTGTGATAGCCTGAGAGGATTTTCTTTATGTTAGGATATCGAAATGTATGACATTGATTTCAAATGCTCAGAAGCTTTAAAAATACTTTCATATTTCTAAGCTATATTGTGGATACATGAGCCTGTGAAAAAATAAGCCTTGCACAAGTTAAATGTAGTGTGCTATATGATGTCACTAGTACTTATTTCCTTTGGATTCAGTGATCAAATGGAATAGAAACTTTCTGGTTTATATTTTATATCATTTAAACATTAGATTATCTAAACCTGAAGATGGAGAACAGATATATTCTAAGTGAAAGGTCACAAAATCACTTAAGATTGCCAGCCGTTACAAAAATAAGAGTCAATAAGAATGAAGAAGTTGAATTTAAGAGGATTGAAACTAAATGCCAAAACCCCTTTCCACTCTTGTGACTTCTATGTCTGTGAAATTCACTGATCAATATGAATGAAACTCATATCAGTATGGTCTTGAGATTCTGAAGGATGGTTGAGAACACACACACACACACATATATATAATGTATATAATGTATAATGCTTGTGTGTATATACATATATACACACACATATACACACACACATATATACATATATATATATATATACACACATGTATCCAAACATATATATCCATATATATATATATCCAAATGATGTTCTAATCTATGGCAATAAAATCTTTAATTATACAAATGCAAACTGATAGATTGACTACAGATATTTTTGCTTCTCAATTTTTTTTGTAAGAATTTGTGTCATTTGTTCTCGTTTCTTCACTTCTGTCATCCTATTTATAACTTTCTGTGTGAGTGGGGGCAAAATAATCTTTTATATATTAGTACTTGTGAGATACTGTGGAAACAGAATAGTTTCAAAATATCATTATGTTATAGTGATGACATGAAATAACTAATCCCTGTAAGTCTGTCTTCATGAAGAAAAACTTATTAGTACTTACAGAAGTTTAGTAGATGATTTTCAAGCCTTCTATCTTGATCCAAATACATTTCATTCTAATTAAAACTAATAAGGCAGAATTGTCCCATTTATGAAAATTGTATCCTGATATATCCAAGTCTCTAGGAGATACTTTAAAAGAAACTTTAAAAGTATATGACAGTAAAGAATATTAAAATGTAGGGGACTTCCCTGGTGGTTCAGTGGTTAAGGCCTTGCCTTCCAGTGCAGGGGGTGCAGGTTCAATCCCTGGTCAGGGAGCAAAGATCCCACATGCCTCAGGGCCAAAAAACCAAAACATAAAACAGAAGCAATATTGTGACAAATTCAATACAGACCTTTAAAAGACTCCACATCAAAAAAAATCTAAAAAAAAAAGAATATTAAAATGTAAATATTTCTATACCAGAAAGTTGAAATATGCAGAACCCTGGTGGCTCAGAGGTTAAAGCGTCTGCCTCCAATGCGGGAGACCCAGGTTCGATCCCTGGGTCGGGAAGATCCCCTGGAGAAGGTAATGGCAACCCACTCCAGCATTCTTGCCTGGAGAATCCCATGGACAGAGAAGCCTAGTAGGTTACAGTCCACGGGGTCGCAAAGAGTCGGACACGACTGAGCGACTTCACCTTAAGTTACCACCTTAAGAGTTGAAGAGATATAATAACTTGCCTTAAAGTAGTAGATTTTGTTTCTGTCACAGCCACTTTTATCACAGTATTTCTTTGCATCTCTATTTATTTTTATTCTTGAGTTTTGAATGACTACACTTTTAGTCGTCCAGTGACAGTGGAGGATAGTAAGTAATAATAGTGTTAGGAGAAGCGCACTGACTGAAATTGCCCACCTTGGCCCAGGCACCATAGTAACCACTTGCATGAGCTGTTTTATGACAGGAGGTCTTGGTAAGGAAAACAGAACTAATAAGCCACCACCAACCGGAAGAGTCAGAAAACGTCAAAAGGAGACCCCACATGTCTGACCACCTCCCAGAATCCTTCTCGCTGGCATCTGTCTTGGCTGAACAAGGAATGCACCACCAGGAAGGACTCTGAGTCAGAAAGATTGGCTAAAGACAACCTGGAAACTAATCCCTTACCCTGCTGCTCTCAGCCAGCACACCCTTTCCCAATAAAATCTCTTGCTCTGTCAGCACATGTGTCTCCTCAGACAATTCATTTCCGAGTGTTAGACAAGAGCCCAGTTTCGGGCCCTGGAAGGGGTCCCCCTTCCTGCAACAATAGTAGCCATGATTTGGTTGATGCTTACTGTGTAATAGGAACAATTTCAATTGTTTTACAGTATTAATTCATTTAGCCAATATGACAACCTTATGGGATAAGCACTATATAAATTTTTCAGATAAAGAAGCTGATAAAAAGAAAAGTTAAGGAATTTGCCCTAGGCCACATAGCTAATAAGCCATAGAAGTGAGTCTGAACCCAGATATTTGACTCCGAAGTCTATACTGTTAATCATGGTATTATACAATAATGTTGTGATTGAAGAGATTGAAATGGAAATGTTTTTCCATTTCTGCATAATCCAGTATTGCATGTTTAATTCAAATTGGAAAGGAATATAAGATAATTCCATTTTTTTTAATATTAGAAAGGAACATAAACATCTCACCTTTTTTTTTTCCCCAGCTTGGCCATTGAACAACCTAATTATCATGGGACCATTATAGCTATTAATATACTAAAACTGTTGACATTGGATGGCTTCAGTATTTAGATTTCTATGTGAAACCAAATGTCCAAGGAGAAACATATATATATATATATATGTATACATATAAGGCTGTCTCTTATACACATCTAGATGTGTATAAGAGACAGGACTTAGTGACTAAACAACAAATGTAGCTTTATACATAAGAAAATTAATGCCTTGAAAGCTGTAAGGTGAGAATCTATCTCATGTTCAAGACTTCAGTCTGAGTCCAGCTCCTTGTCTCCTCTTCTCTCTTTTAAAAGAAAAAGAAGGGTTCTAAAATTACCTTTTTTGCTCTTCATCTGATGGTGTCTGGGAGTTGGTGAATGACAGGGAAGCCTGGTATGCTGTAGTCCATGGGGTTACAAAGAGTCGGACACAACTGAGTGACTGAACTGAACTGATGGTGTCTGGAAGCATTTGGTTCGAGTAGGAGAGCCAAGAGCCCGGAGTGCAAGGCACGTGGGCACTGCTGTGCAACATGAACACTCAGGGCCATTGTATGAGCCCTGAACTCCTGCAGCTCTTGCTTAACTTAGTTCCAAGGGCGGCAGGGCTGGTCTNTTTTTTTTTTTTCAAAATCAAGTTTTTTGAAGTAAAATTTACGAAAGCTCTCATCAGTTTTAAGTGTACAATATATATAACCACAATCAAAATAATGGCAAAAAAATTTTCCAGGATAGGAAAACTTGAACTGAAGTTGATGACTTGCTGGAGGTTCAGTGTTGAAAATGCTGAGACTTAAAAACCCCGGATGGACCCAATATGCAAGGCTGGAACTACATTTGAAAATTAAGGAATAGAATTCACCACAGCAACAAGCTTAAATCACATTATCGTATCAATTGTTGCAGAAAAAGCACTTGGCAAAATCTAACAACAACCATTCATGATTCATGATAAAAACTCAGTAAACTAGGAAGAGAGGGGGGAATTTCCTCAATGTGAGAAAGAATATCTATAAAAAACCTACAGGCAACATCATGGTTAATGGTGAGAAACTCAAAGCTTTCCCACTAAGATCAGGTACAAAGCAAGGATATCTCCTTTCACCTTCCTTCTCAACTTTGTATTAAGAAGGTCTAGTTAAAGGGGTAGACAGAAAAAGGCTGGAATGGGAGAACTATAACTATCTTTGCTCACAGATGACATGGTCATCTATGTAGAAAATCTGAAAGAATCAACCAAAAAATTCCTGGAACTAATAAGCAATTAATAGTAAGTTTGCAGGAAACAAGGTTAAAATACAAAAGTCAGTCATTTTTCTATATACCAGCAATGAACAAAGAAATATGAAATTAAAACAAAATACCACTGCTGCTGCTAAGTTGCTTCAGTCATGTCCGACTCTTTGCAACCCCATGGATTGTCCTCTGTCCATGGGATTCTCCAGGTTAAGAACACTGGAGTGGATTGCCATGCTCTCCTACAGGGGATCTTCCCTACCCAGGGATCGAACCTGTGTCTCTTATGTCTCCTGCATTGGCAGGCAGGTTCTTTACCACTAGCGGCACCTGGGGAGCCCACCATTTGCACTACTGCTGCTGCTGCTGCTAAGTCGCTTCAGTTGTGTTCGACTCTGTGCGACCCCGTAGACGGCAGCCCACCAGGCTCCCTCAACCCTGGGATTCTGCACTACTAGCATGCCACAAAATGAAGTACTTAGGTATAAGTCTGACAAAATATAGATAGTATCTACATGAGGAAAACTATAAAACTGATGAACAAAATTTTAAAAAACTTAATAAATGGACAGACATTCCCTGTTCAGGGATAGAAAGATGCAATACTGTCAAAATCTCAGGTCTTCCCAACTTAATCTATAGATTTAATGCAGTCTCAATCAAAATCCCAGCACACTATTCTGGAAATACTGACAAATTGATTGCAATGTTTACATGGAAAGCGAATGACCCAGACTGGCCAATGTGATACTGAAAGAGACCAACGAAGTTGGAAGTGAAATTTATTCTTCCACAGGCAGAGTTTGTTCTCTTGGGAAACTTCAGTCTTGCTTTTAGAGCCTTTCAACTGATTGGATGTGGCCCACCCAGATGATCAGAGATTATCTCCTTTACATAAAGTCAACTGATTGTAGATGTTATTCCCATCTATAAAATACCTTCAGAGCACCACCTAGACAAGTATTTAATTAACTAGGTATTTTGTGTGTATGTGTGTGTGTGTGTGCGTGTGCACGCACTCATGCACTCAGTTGCTCAGTCATGTCTGACTCTTTGCAACTCCGTGGACTGTAGCCCACCATGCTCCTCTGTCCATGGAATTTTCCAGTCAAGAATACTGGAGTGGGTTGCCATTTCCTACTGCAGGGGATATTCCCGATCCAGGGATCGAACCTTCATTTCTTGCATCTCCTGCATTGGCAGGAGGATTCTTTACCACTGTGCTACCCGGGAAGCCCTAACTAGGTAGCCTAGTCAAATTAGCATAGGAAACTGTCACAATCAGATACATATTTTCCAAATATTTTCTCCTAGTTGGTAGCTTATTTTTAGATTTTCTCATAGGTTCTCTCAAAGAGAAGAAATTTTTTATTAAAAAATTTAAAATGCAATTAACTTTTTTCATTTAATGTTTAAATTGTAGTTTAATTGTGTAATTTAAAAGTCTAACTAATCTTTCTTTTTCTTTCATGGATTGTGCTTTTTGTAGTCTATCCAAGAGTTCCTTGCCCACCTCAAAGTCATGATTGCTTTCTCTTATTCTTTCTTCTAGGAGAAGGCAATGGCATCCCACTTCAGTACTCTTGCCTGGAAACTCCCATGGACGGAGGAGCCTGGTAGGCTGCAGTCCATGGGGTTGCTGAGTCGGGCACGACTGAGCGACTTCACTTTCACTTTTCACTTTCAGGCATTGGAGAAAGAAATGGCAACCCACTCCAGTGTTCTTGCCTGGAGAATCCCAGGGATGGCGGAGCCCAATGGGCTGCCGTCTGTGGGGTCGCACAGAGTCCGACACGACTGAAGCGACTTAGCAGCAGCAGCAGCATTCTTTCTTCTAAGAGTCTTATAGTTTTTAGTTTTGCATTTGTACAAACCATTGATTTTGAGTTAATTTTTGTGTTTAATATGAAGTAAAATTCAAAACAATTTTTTCTGCAAATGGATCTGCGATGATTCCAGAAGTATTACTGAAAAGACTATGTTTTCCCATTATATTACCTTTGCACCTTTGTCAAAAAATAATTTACCTTATGTATGTAGATTCACTTTTAGACTCTGTTTCGTTGACATTTGTGTTTATCTTTTAAAGTTCTTATTCACTGCAGTTTTGTTGTAGATCCTATTATCAGGGTGTGTGATTCCTCCACATCTTGCATTTTTTAAGTCATTTCAGCATTTTGACATCACTTGCTTTTTCAAATGCAGTTATCTGAACTATCTAGGGGCTTCCCTGGTGGCTCAGACGGTAAAGCATCTGCCTGCAATGTGGGAGACCCAGGTTTGATTCCTGGGTGGGGAAGATCCCCTGGAGAAGGAAATGTCAATCCACTCCAGCACTCTTGCCTGGAAAATCCCATGGACGGAGGAGCCTGATAGGCTACAGTCCATGGGGTCACAAAGAGTCGGACACGACTGAGCGACTTCACTTTCACTTTCACTGTCTGAACTATCACCATCCTGTGCTCTCTGTTGTTTGAAATCTACTGTTTCATATAGTCGACTTGGATTTCTATTTCTTTCTAGGTTTTCCTTATCTTCAAAGCATTCCTCTTTCCATTCCCTGTGATGATACTTAAGCTATGCTGATACTAGCGTTTCAGTGATTAGCACACTTTATTAAGGAGGTAAAAGAGTAATTACAGAATGAAAGGCCAAGATATTTTATATATTATAAAATATTTCTGAAGTCTGGCATAGGAAATTCCAAACTGGCAGATTTGGGGGTTTTTTTTCCCCTCCCTGAGCCTTGGCTTCCTGTATGAAAACTCCTAGGAATTTCCTAGGATTCAAGAGATAGCTAATCACTTATTTCAGATTCTCTTTAATCCACTTCCAGATTCCTTCCATTAGCTGATCTCTCAGACACCAATGAAAACTAAAGCTATCCTTAAAAAAATTCTTCAAATAAAATAACCATGTTGCATTAATATTCAGATTCTTACATTGTTCTGAACTTTGCCAATTGTATTTTTCTTTTGCTTGATCTGACTCAAGGCCCTTTTATCTGTATGTTCCTAAAGGAAAGCATTTTCTACTATCAAAAATGATTTCATGGCTCCATCTTTAGTAATACCCAGAGCGTTTGAAATGGCAATTTTTCTTACAGAGCTTCTCAGGTCTCTGATAAATTTCTTAGGCAAAACTGAGGGTCAAGGCCCCTGTGCTTCTTTCCTTAAATGTGTGTGTGTGTGTTGGCCAGGGTTGCAGAGGTTTATTTTCATCTTTCCTGAGCACACACCAGCAGTAGAAGTTGTTTTTTTCTCTCATAACATTGTATTACATCAAGACTCCACTTAGATGGGGAAATAAAAAATAGAAGTGTCCTTTGTATAAATAAGATATTAAAATAATAGGATATTATTACACTTCTGACAACTTGCCAAATAGGTTTGCTTAAAAACTAAATTACCTATTAAACAATAGGATATTTGGAGTAACAATGTAAATAGCATTATGTATGCTATTTTCTTATTATGTGTTTTCTCTCCCACTGGGAGGAACTTTGTGTGTTTGAAAATAGACCCAGCTGTCAAATAATTAACTTTAACACAATTGGAAACCAAATAAGCATGCTGTTGTTTTACTCAAACTTATTTGTCTTTTCTGAGATTGTTACCATTTAGTCATTAATTCCAATTCCAGGAAGCTTTTAGAAAATTATATAAAATCTTCTGTTTCTGTAGTCATTTTATACACAGATTTTGATACGTGTCTACAAACCTGCTGCTGCTGCTAAGTCGCTTCAGTTGTGTCCGATTATGTGCGACCCCATAGACGGCAGCCCACCAGGCTCCCCCGTCCCTGGGGTTCTCCAGGCAACACTGGAATGGGTTGCCATTTTCTTCTCCAATGCATGAAAGTGAAAAGTGAAAGTGAAGTCGCTCAGTCGTGTCCGACCCTCAGCAAGCCCATGGACTGTAGCCTACCAGGCTCCTCCGTCTATGGGATTTTCTAGGCAAGAGTACTGGAGTGGGTTGCCATTTATAAAATAATTAGTTTGTGTATTGTGTAGTTTTTCTTAATACTAAGTAGAGTGTAACCAAAGGTTCTGTCTTCAGCCTAGATTCTGTCCTTTGGTGATCTTATCTTATCCACTTTGACATCATCTATGACCTCTTTTTCTCTAAAGATCTTGACTCAAGTTTCCCAAGGCTTATTTTATATTCCTGCTTCTTGAACAGCATTCCAAATGTTAAAACTCAGTATCTTTCCTCCTACAGTTACTTTTCCTCTTGACTTTCCTACATAGAGACAGACAGACAGACAGAAGAATCAGCCTTTTTGCTATTAGTCAGGTTTAAAACCTGAGAATCAGTGGTGAGTTTTTCTTTGATCTTCACACTACTAATTATCTACTCATGCAGAATCTACTTTCATTGTCTCTCTTCATACTACTCCTTTCTTTTCTCTCTTGCTCCTCCTTGTGCTGCAAGACATTACTTTCTTCTAGATTATTTCAAAAACCTGATTTCCAGATTCCATCTATATTAAATCAACTTGGTAAGCTAATTGTCCTTTGCTGTGTCTCTACTACTGTTATATTTAGTTCAGGAATTTTAAGGAATGTAGTGAGGAAGGAAATGGATGACATAAAATTTATGGAAATAAAAATTACAACACTTAAAAATTTCACTGAATTGAATTACAACATAATAGACCTTCATAAGAAAAGATCAAAGGAGATGAAGACATAGTGATAAAAATTATTCAAAATGAAGCACCTCAGTATAGCACTAAGGTATACTGAATAAATGAAGAGTATACCTTAGTGGATGTTCCCTGGTGGCTTAGATGGTAAAGAATCTGCCTGTAATGCAGGAGACCCAGGTTTGATCCCTGGGTTGGGAAGATCCCCGGGAGAAGGAAATGGCAACCCACTCCAGAATTCTTGCCTGGAGAATCCCATGCACGGAGGAGCCTGACAGGCTATAGTCCATGGGTTCGCAAAGAGTCAGACATGACTGAGAGACTAACACTTTGATACCTTAGTGAACTGTATGATATTTAAAAGTCTAAAATATACATGTGTATACACACACACACACATGCATACACACACACACACACACACACACATACACATATATATATATATATATATAAATAGTTGGATTCCCAGAGAAAAGAAAGCAAGGTAAGAGAGAAAAATAACTCAGGAAATGATTCCAAAACATTCACAGATTTGGGAGAGTATAAACTAAAAGATATAAGAACCTCAATGAATCAGTTAAACACATAGACATCCACACACACACACACAGTTTCATAAATGCAGTGATACAAAGATAATTTTTTAAATGGTCAGCCATACCATAGGCATTTCCTCAAGATAATTAAGACAGGNATTCCAAAACATTCACAGATTTGGGAGAGTATAAACTAAAAGATATAAGAACCTCAATGAATCAGTTAAACACATAGACATCCACACACACACACACAGTTTCATAAATGCAGTGATACAAAGATAATTTTTTAAATGGTCAGCCATACCATAGGCATTTCCTCAAGATAATTAAGACAGGAAGTAATTTCACTTGTTAGGTCAAAAGTGCCTAATACTGGGCTGATGGAGGCTCATAATTTCTTGACCTAAGGAAGTAAAGAGATCTATTCTTTGAAACATAGGACAACTAGAAAGATTATAAGTATATGAATCCTGTTACTGGAAAAGAGACAGAAAATAGAAATCTGCTTTCAAGGGTCAAGCAACAATCCATACTAAACGCAAGGTTGTTTTAATGTTGAGTCACCCAAGTATCAACCTAGAGAGAGTCCCATAAATTCTTCCTAACATAAGAGTCAAATGGGAAATTAAGTATGTTGCGTTAGGTTTTACCTAAACTTTTCCTGGACTCCCTAAGTGGTGCAGTGGTAAAGAATCTGCCTGCCAGTGCAGGAGATGGATTTTGGAATCTGAATTGCAAAATTTGGGGGAAAGAAAAGGAGTACTTGTACAGTTGAGAGCAGGATGATTACTCTGAGTTCTTTGAAGGTAAGAACAGTTTTTAGGTTATCTTTAGTCAACAGTTCCTAATGTGCTGCTGATACAGGATATATTTGAAGAGTACCAGAGATGTATGATTACTCATCTGACTGCAGGGTTGAACAGAAGAACATAGGAAGTCAGTAGTCAATAGACCCACTGTCATTTTCCTAGGAACAGTTCTGCTCTGTATTTATAGAAGTTGGTTGGATAGAGAATATTGATATGCCTCAGGGGACCTTTTCAATATGAAAGAGGACTCCAGACAAGTAAGTGGAGGTATCATAAAGCAGGGTCCAATTACCTTTTAAAATAATTCCTTTATTTTAAAAGTTCTCTTCAAAAAAATCCCAGAAAAATGAGCATAGCATCTCCTGACACAAAACTATGAAAAAAGTCCTGCTAAATGAACAAGTAAAGTAAGGTGAGAGTTTAGCAACTGGAGTTTGGTCAGTGTGGTGTGGCTCAGAACCGTGTAACACCAGTTCAAGGACAGTAAAACTCACCCCAGCTTGCTTCCCTTGTGGCTCAGCTGGTAAAGAATCTGCCTGCAGTGCAGAGACCTGGGTTCGATCTCTGGATTGGGAAGATCCCCCGGAGAAGGGAAAGGCTACCCACTCCAGTATCTGGCCTGGAGAATTACATGGACTGTATAAGTCTGTGGGGTCACAAAGATTCAGACACGACTGACCAACTTTCACTTTCTTTCACTGAGACCCTCAGCCAGGATTGACTCCAGACTGAGTAATGAAATTGAATCTCCAGATTGGAGGTCTATAGACCCTGCAGTGGAGAGTGGAGTCCAGAGAAGGATGGGATGGAACTGAAGAGGACAAGGTTTGCTATGATCTAGGGTAGGCGAGAAATATGTGTATGTGCGTGTTTCAGATCTCACCTAAATGTGATATACTTTTTAAAATTTGACGTCATTAACTTTTGCTTTTCTTCATTAGTCCCTCTTATGTAATTGTGAAATGAGCTTTGGATACCTATTCTTTGTAAAAAAAAAAAAAAAAAAATGCTGCCCTTAACCAGCTTCTGCCATCTCCTTTGGAAATTATGGAACTTTTGACTAATGACTCATCTTGATTTAATAATTTATATCTTGAGATTTGCTCAGTGGGTTCTTTACCACTCGCATCACCTGGGAAGCCCTAAAATGACACAGATTATCACTTTTCCCTCCTAAGTCTCAATATATGAAGCTTATGTTACCACCTACTGTCCAGTATGGCCAATTGGGCTTTATTTTGAAATCTTTGGAAATCTCACAAGCTCAAAGGATCTCTGCATCTTGTCACATATGTATATGAGAAGTTTCCATGGCATACTTGGTATTTGTTCTCTGCTATAAGAAAGACATAACAGCTTAAGATCAGTTCAGTTCAGTTCAGTTCAGTCGCTCAGTCGTGTCCGACTCTTTGCGACCCCATGAATCGCAGCACGCCAGGCCTCCCTGTTCATCACCATCTCTCGGAGTTCACTCAGACTCACATCCATTGAATCAGTGATGCCATCCAGCCATCTCATCCTCGGTCGTCCCCTTCTTCTCCTGCCCCCAATCCCTCCCAGCATCAGAGTCTTTTCCAATGAGTCAACTCTTCGCATGAGGTGGCCAAAGTACTGGAGTTTCAGCTTTAGCATCATTCCTTCCAAAGAAATCCCAGGGTTGATCTCCTTCAGAAT
>SJYT01077830.1:29597-80536 GCA_006410635.1 Cephalophus harveyi
TGGATCTCCTTGCAGTCCAAGGGACTCTCAAGAGTCTTCTCCAACTCCACAGTTCAAAAGCATCAATTCTTCGGCGCTCAGCCTTCTTCACAGTCCAACTCTCACATCCATACATGACCACAGGAAAAACCATAGCCTTGACTAGATGGACCTTAGTCGGCAAAGTAATGTCTCTTCTTTTGAATATGCTATCTAGGTTGGTCATAACTTAGTATAACATTTTTACATTCATGTGAAATAACAAGTTTTTGCTCTGTTATAGAAAGTCACCTTGATAGAATATATTTTGGACAAATTAAATACTATTTTCATATCAGATATTAATTGTTGACTTAGGCCTTTATACTAATAGGAAATACAAGCTGATGTATTGAGGTTACATTATAGTGGCCAATACACAGCTTGGATACAAGGATAGAGAAAAGAGAGAAAAAAAAAACACACATTAAAAAATTTACTCTCTTCCTGAAGTATTTGACTCTTGGGAGTTTGAGTAATAATTAGTTTACATAATTTGGACTAAGATGATCATAACAAGTTTCAATTAAGTAATAAAATTAGTAAAAGTTTCAAACAAAAATTTGTTGCTGTTCAGTCAGAAAGTCATGTCCAACTCTATGTGACCCAATAGTCATACCGGTCCTTCACTATTTCCCAGTTCAGTTCAGTTTAGTCTCACAGTTGCGTCCAACTCTGCAACCACATGGACTGCAGAACACCAGGCTTCCCTGTCCATCACAAACTCCCGGAACTTGCTCAAACTCACGTCCATCGAGTTGGTGATGCCATCCAACCGTCTCTTCCTCTGTCGTCCCCTTCTCCTCCTGCCTTCAATCTTTCCCAGCAACAGGGTATTTTCCAATGAGTCAGTTCTCCACATCAAATGGCCAAAGTATTGGAATTTCAGCTACCGCCCAGACTTTGCTCAAATTCATGTCCGTTGAGTTGGTGATGCTATCTAACTGTCTCATCCTCTGCTGCCCTCTTCTCCTTTTGCATTCAAACTTTTCCAGCAACAGTGTCTTTTCTAACGAAAAGAAAAAGGATTAAATAAGATTAAATCTTACATTTTCACCCTGTCATTTTTCACCATATTGAACACCAATAGGAACAAGTTGCCAACAAAGGTCCATTTAGTCAAAGCTATAGTTTTTCCAGTAGTCATGTATGGATATGAGAGTTGGACCATAAAGAAAGCTGAGTGTCAAAGAATTGATGCTTTTGAACTGTGGTGTTGGAGAAGACTAACTCTTGGACAGCAAGGAGATCAAATCAGTCAATCCTAAAGGAAATCAGTCCTGAATATTCATTGGGAGGACTGATGCTGAAGCTCCAATAATTTGGCCATCTGATGCAAAGAACTGACTCTGGAAAGACCCTGATGCTGAGAAAGATTGAAGGCAGGAGGAGAAGGGGAAACAGAGGGTGAGATCGTTGCATGGCATCACTGACTCAGTGGACATGAATTTGAGTCAGTTCTTGGAGTTGGTGATGGACAGGGAAGCCTGGCATGCTGCAGTCCATGAAGTCATAAAGAGTCAGACATGACTGAGTGACGGAACTGAACAGAGTAACAAGTTTAATACAACATTTGTACAAGAACTCTATGAGACATACACTTCACCACAACTGGAGGAACACCTTCTATGATTTATAACCTAGGACCCAATTCCAATCTTTAAGTTTCATGGGAACTCTGGCCAAGGGAAGATCAAAGTATATTACGCTGACAAAAAGCATAGATTGGGACCCAGGTTGGGGAGTCTCCAGCCCAGATGTTTACTCATGTGACAATGGTCAATGAGCAAAGAAACCTAGCAGCATAGTGATGTCCATGAAATTGGCAGACTTGTCCAGCTTGATGGAGATGTAAATGGAAGACAGGGACTGAGGCAATCTGGAAGTAACTTAGTCTGAAAACAAGCTGCACTTGCTTATCCTCTTGTGCAGGGCTCATGGAGGTGAAATACCTGATTGCAATGGACCAGTCTACTTCCCTGATGAACAGTGGCTTCTGTTCCAACATGAAAATACTTCATGGCAGTTGTTCAGCTTTCACAGACACTTGAGCAGCTGTAACTATTTCTTCTTCTCTGGTTGGGTGTCTAGTTACCTGCGCTGACTGTTTCTGAGCTCCAATAGCCTGAATTTGTTGGAGAAAAGCCTGGGATGCACATTTCAGAATGTCTTGTGGTAGTATAAATAGTATTGCTGAATTTATGCTAGGCTCAGCAATGCTCAGGGCTTCATCATTCAAGATCTCCTTCATCTTGGGCACCATTCTGAGGGCATAAGCTAGCAGTGGTGAGCTTCTTTGTGGTGAATGGCTTGTGCAGTTCTGTCTCTGTAGTGGATGCCAGTAGATCAATTGGTCTTAGGACTGCTTCTCAAAATATCCACTAGATTTTGCCTGAAGATATGCAGTCAGTGGAGGAGAGGCAAACCTTGAGTCACTCCATCGATTTTTGGTCAAAGAGCAGTTAGATAGAATTGATGTTTGTAATCCTACTTTTTGATGTGAACTTGGGAATGTTGTACTTCTGGCATAATGTATTTTTCCCACTTTCTCTATCTAATATTATTTTCTATCTATCTACCAAGTTATCTATTACTTTCCAGGTTGTCTCTGACCAATCATTCTTAATCAAAGTCCTTACTGGTGGCTTGCTCATTGTTCAGCAAAGATGGATCCCATTCAGAAGAATTCTGGGAGGTTGGTAGGACATATGGACTGGCATCTTCTGTCTCATTTTTGCTCTTTCCGAAATTATTCTCATTGGTGGTGGCTTGTCAGTTCCAGGTTCCTTACTGGGACCTCCTATTCTCCTGTTGTAAGATAACTCATGCAAATTGTTACTGTGGTGCCTGGGCACAGTGGTCAGCTTCAGTCAGTGGTTCTCCTAAGAGTTGATTTACAATGTCGTGTTAGATTCTGCTGTACAGCAAAGTGAATCAGTTATACATATACATACATCAACTCTTTTTCATTATTATCCCATGTAGGTCATTATAGAGTATTGAGTAGAGCTCCCTGTGTTATTCAGTTAAGTTCAGTCACTTAGTCTTGTCCAACTCTGTGCAACTCCATGGACTGCAAGATGACAGGCTTCCATGTCCATCACCAACTCCTGGAGCTTGTTCAAACTCATGTCAGTTGACTTGGTGACGCCATCCAACCATCTCATCCTCTGTTGTCCCCTTCTCCTCCTGCCTTCAATATTTCCCAGCTTTAGGGTCTTTTCCATTAGTCAGTTCTTCACATCAGGTGGTCAAAATATTGGAGATTCAGCATAAGTATCAATCCTTCCAACGAATATTCAGGACTGATTTCCTTTAAGAGTGACTGGCTTGATCTACTTATGGTCCAAGGGACTCTCAAGAATTTTGTCGAACACCTTAGTCCAAAAACATCAGTTCTTAGGCACTGAGGTTTCTTTATGATCCAACTCTCACAACTAGAAAAGCCATAGCTTTGACTATGGACCTTTGTCAGCAAAGTGATATCTCTGCTTTTTAGTAAACTTTCCAGATTTGTCATAGCTTTTCTTCCAAGGAGCAAGAGTATTTTAATTTCATGACTGCAGTCATCATCTGCAGTGATTTTAGAACCCAAGAAAATAAAGTCTGTGCTATTCAGTAGGTCCTTATTAGTTAGCCATTTTATATATAGTACTATGTATCAAAAAGTAGCTGTTAGAGCTGGTCATGGAACAATGGACTGCTTCCAAACTGGGCAAGGAGTTCCTCAAGGTTGCTTATTGTCAGCCTGCTTATTTAAATTATATGCAATGCACATCATATGAAATGCCAGGCTGGATGAAATAAGCTGGAATCAAGATTGCATGGAGAAATATCAATAACCTCAGATATGCAGATGACACCACCCTTATGACAGAAAGTAAAGAGGAATTAAAGAAGCTCTTATGAAGGTGAAAGACGAGAGTGAAAAAACTTGCTTAAAACTCAGCATTCAAAAAATGATCATGACATCCAGTTGCATATCATCATGGCAAATAGATGGCGAAGCAATGGAAACAGTGTCAGACTTTATTCTCTTGGGCTCCAAAATCACTGCAGATGGTGATTGTAGACACAAAATTGAAAGATGATGTTCTTTGCAAGAAAAGCTATGACAAATCTGGAGAGCATAGTAAAAAGCAGAGACATTATTTCCTAACAAAGGTCTGTATAGTCAAACCTATGCTTTTGCCAGTAATCATGTATGGATATGAGAGTTGACCCATAAAAAAGGCTGAGTGGAAAAGAATTGATGCTTTTGAACTGTGGTGTTGGGAGAAACTCTTGAGAGTCCCTTGGATTGGAAGGAGATTCAACCAGTCAGTCCTAAAGGAAATCAGTCCTGAATATTCACTAGAAGAACTAATGCTGAAGCTGAAACTCCAATTCATTTGCCAACGGATGCAAAGAGCCAATCATTAAAAAAGACCCTGGTGTTGGGCAAGATTGAAGGCAGGAGGAGAAGGGGACAACAGAGGATGAAGTGGTTAGATGGCATCACTGACTCAATGGATATGAATTTGAACAAGCTTGGGGAGTTGGTGAAGGACGGGGAAGCCTGGCTTGCTGAACAACTGAGTGACTGAACAACAACAACTGTATATATGTCAGTCTCCCGATTTATTTCTTTTCCCTTTCTTCCTTGGTAACCATAAAATTGTTTTCTTTATATATGACTCTAGTTATGTTTTGTACATACATTCATTTATACCATTTTTTTTTAGATCCCACATATAAGCGATACCATATGATATTTGTCCTCTGTCTGATTTACTTCACTCACTATGACAGTTTCTAGATCCATCACTGTTATGGAGAGTTTTGAACAGCTGGGATGTTTCTGAGAGGAAAAACAAACTCTCTAAGAACAAGAAGCAGCTTTTAAACTTAGAGTGCTCATTCTGTTTGAGTCCTAGTTCCCACCCATGAACCCACACAGAAACTTACCATTATATGCACTATCACCCTTGATAATTCCATTTCAAAGCAATAGCTCCTAGCTCAGTTCAGTCACTCAGTCATTTCAGAATCTGCGACCCCATGGACTGCAGCACGCCAAGTTTCCCTGTCCATCATTAACTCCTGGAGTTTGCCCAAACTCATATCCATAGAGTTTGTGATGCCATCCAAACTTTTCATCCTCTGTCATCTTCAGCATCAGTCCTTCCAATGAATATTCAGGACTGATTTCCTTTAGGACTGACTGGTTTGATCTCCTTGCAGTCCAAGGTACTCTCAAATGTCTTCTCCAACACCACAGTTCAAAAGCATCAGTTCTTCAGTGCTCAGTTTTCTTTATAGTCCAACACTCACATCCACACATGACTACTGGAAAAACCACAGCTTTGCCAACAAAGGTCCTTCTAGCAAAGTAATGTCTCTGAGGTACTCTCAAATGTCTTCTCCAACACCACAGTTCAAAAGCATCAGTTCTTCAGTGCTCAGTTTTCTTTATAGTCCAACACTCACATCCACACATGACTACTGGAAAAACCACAGCTTTGCCAACAAAGGTCCTTCTAGCAAAGTAATGTCTCTGCTATTTAATATGCTATCTAGGTTGGTCATAGCTTTTCTTAGAAGTAGCAAGCATTTTTTGATTTCATGGCTGCAGTCAACATCTGCAGTGATTTTGGAGCCCCCTAAAATAAAGTCTGCCACTGTTTCCATTGTTTCTCCATCTATTTGCCATGAAGTGATGGGACCAGATGCCATGCTCTTAGTTTTTTGAATGTTGAATTTAAGCGAGTTTTTGCATTCTCCTCTTTTACTTTCATTAAGTGGCTTTTTAGCTCCTCTTCACTTTCTGTCATAAGTGTGGTGTCATCTGCATATCTGAAGTTATTGATATTTCTTCCAGAAATTTTGATTTCAGCTTGTGTTTCATCCAGACCAGCATTTCACATGATGTACTCTGAATAAAAGTTAAATAAGCAAGGTGACAATATACAACCTTGACGTATTCCTTTTCCAATTTGGAACCAGTCTGTTGCTCCATATCCAGTTCTAACTGTTGCTTCTTGACATGCATACAGATTTCTCAGGAGGCAGATAAGGTGGCCTCATATTTTCATCTCTTGAAGAATTTTCCACAGTTTGCTGTGATCCACACCATCAAAGGCTTTGGCATAGTCAATAAAGCAGAAGGAGATGTTTATCTGGAACTCTCTTGCTTTTTTCAATAGTCCTGTGGATGTTGGCCATTAGATCTCTGGTTCCTCTGACTTTTCTAAATCAAGCTTAAACATCTGGAAATTCATGGTTCATGTACTGGCATGATGGCCCTTGACAAAGCCTTCCTTGGGTGGTAAAACTGGCCTCAGGCTTCGAAGATTTACATCATAAAGAGGCAAAGAAAGAATTTACAAGTTTTGTAGAGTAAATGCTCTCAGAAGAGGGAAGTTGAGACCTACAGTCAGAAATAAGTTTGTCTAAAATTTAGTGGAAGTGAAGAAAACCTTGAGGACAAGGCTTTGTTGGAATGTATATACATATATTCAGAGAGCATGAAGTAGTTAATTATAAGATTCTTTCTTATGCTATGTTGCATTAATTTGTTGCTTTTATTTTAGTCTCTAAGTTGTGCCCAAATCTTTTGTGACCCCGTGGACTGAATCCTGTGAGATTCCTCTGTCTATGGGATTTCCTAGACAAGAACACTGGAGTGGTTTGCCATTTTCTTCTCAAGGGGATCTTCCCTACCCAAGGATTAAACCTGAGTCTCCAGCATTGGCAGTTGGATTCTTTACCACTGCACCACCTGGGAAGCCCAGAGATAAATTACCATGATTTATTTTAGTGATCCTTGTTCAAAAATGTAATATATCAGAGTAAAAATGAGCAAAACAAAGATTAGTTTATTTACAAATGGACCTGAATCCTCTACAAAACGTACTATTTGCCAACATTGTGGGATATTTTTCTACCAAAATTAGTTATTATTATCATTTATTATTATTATTGGAGTGATTATAATGCAAGACTTTTTTTTAGACTGTTCAATTTGTTTAAAGAAAGCAAAATTTACTAGGAGATGAAATTTATAGTAAATATTAGGTAAGCAAATCATAGCTTTTAATAAACCTAACTCATAGAATGTATTAGAAAGTATGTTGCTGTTGTTTTAGTTGCTCAGTGATGTCCAACTCTTTTCAACCCCATGGACTGACTGTAGCCCCCCAGGTTCCTATGTCCATGATATTTCCCAGGCAAGGATACTGAAGTGGGTTGCCATTTCCTTCTCAAAAGGATCTTCCAACCCAGGCATTAAACATGGGTCTCCAGCATTGGCAGGTAGATTCTTTACCACTGAACCACCTGGGAAGCCCATTGAAAGGTATAGATAACAAAACATCAAATAGCTGGTGAGAAGCCCGGATAATAAGTTATCCATTGATAAACCATGCTAAAGAGAAAATAAAATTATGATAAGACAAACAATTGTGTAACTTTTAGACAGAAAACAACAGAAAGAGCAATGTTTTATAATGACAGTTCTGAGATACTACGTTTTCTAAAATTGATCACCTATTGGTGACACCCAGTATAGCTTAATGGTGGATCCATAAATACCCTGTTCAGACAATACAGGAAAAGCCCATAACTCTTTAGCAGATAACTAGTCAGCTATGTCTGTTCAGTTCAGTTCAGCCGCTCAGTCGTGTCCGACTCTTTGCGACCCCATGAATCGCAGCACGCCAGGCCTCCCTGTTCATTACCATCTCTCGGAGTTCACTCAGACTCACGTCCATCGAGTCAGTGATGCCATTCAACCATCTCATCCTTGGTCGTCCCCTTCTCCTCCTACCCCCAATCCCTCCCAGCATCAGAGTCTTTTCCAATGAGTCAACTCATCACATGAGGTGGCCAAAGTACTGGAGTTTCAGCTTCAGCATCATTCCTTCCAAAGAAATCCCAGGGTTGATCTCCTTCAGAATGGACTGGTTGGATCTCCTGTAGTAACCTTTTCCCATATAGTACTTTCTATTTATTAACACCCATGATCAAACCTGAACCATAATCCTACTAACTGCTTCATCAGCAGAGAAGGTTGATATATGGCAGAAATAAGGATAGTACCTGAGAACTTTTCATGATCTTGGATTCAGGTCTGCATACTTGGGCCCCATATTAATACATTCTGCCTCAAGATATGTATTTATTTCAAAGTAATTTTGAAACAATACACCTTATGCAATTACCTTGCAGCTATTTAAGATGCTAAGGTACCGAATGATCACTATAGTGGAACTATATGACAGGTTTAAATTCACCACTGAATATTAGGAAAAATATCAAGAAAAACAAAAACAAAAAAAAAAAACAAATAGAAGCTTATCAGTCCTCTGCATTCAACCTATTTCCAAATACTATTAGCTATGGCTCAAAAATTGTCTTTATTAATCTAAATGTTTTGAAAATATTACCATAAAGAAGTATTTCTTAAGTGGCTCTGGTGAAGCCAGGGATCTTCTATTGTTCAGAACAAGAAAGTCAGCAGTTTATCTGTGTTATACTAATTGTCCAAAGATAATCTAAAGTCAAGATTTAGTAGGAAATAAAAAATAATTGCCAGATTTAGTTCACCTACAGATAAGATTTTTATCTTCATAACCAAGTGTATCTTCTCAATAGTGGTGCACTGAGAAGACCCAGAGGGATGGTATGGGGAGGGAGGAGGGAGGGGGGTTTAGGATGGGGAACATGTGTATACCTGTGGTGGATACTTGTTGATGTATGGCAAAACCAATACAATATTGTAATTAACCTCCAATTAAAATAAACAAATTTATATTTAAAAAATAAATAATTTTTAAAAAGTAGCTTGAGGAAAAAAAGAGAAAATTTTAATTGCTCACTTGATAGGATGACACAATTTTAAAGGGATAGCATCTCCTCGTTTATTTTCACCTGTTTCTACCTTTATTTTCCAATTCTTTTAATTAAGTTTATATCTTATATTTAGAATAATACAACACTTTTATGAATGTAGCATGTTGTGTGTTTTTGTTAGGTGGGTAGCAAAATTTTTCTAAAGTTTGGGTTCTTAGAGACAGCAGGTGAAGAGATAATAGAATACATAAAAACTGAAGGTCTGCTTTCCAGTTTCTTTTCTGTGGATATCTGCCCTGGTCAGCATACAGAATGAATTTATCCATCCATCTGTCATCTGAATGCATGTGTGTGTGCTCATTCACTTTAGTCATGTCCAACTCTTTGCAACCATATAGGCAGGTCCCACCAGGCTCCTCTGTCCATGAGATTCTTCAGGCAAGATACTGGAGTGGGTTGCCATGCCCACCTCCAGGGGATCTTCCAGGCCTAGGATTGAACTCACATCTGCCTGTATCTCCTGCATTGCAGGCAAATTCTTTACTCTCTGAGCCACTTGGGAAGCTCAGAGACTATATGCAGGGCCATAAAGAAGATGAGTTTGTTGGGGGCAAATGGGTGAAGAGATTCACAAGCTGTCTCCTTATGGCAAATATTTCACACAATATTCCAACAGGTCAGTTATTATCTGTCCTTATCAGACTAGGTAGAACACACAAACAAGATAAAAAAAACAATTCAATAAAGCTGGTATTTTCTGATATTTTAAAATAATGAGTAGACCTATGATCATAATGTCTCCCAAGAAGTGTTAGAGAATTAGTATTTATGAAATTGTTTATGCTTCATATAACAGGTGAGGAAGGGTCAGATTGATAAATAAGTTATATTAGTCCTTCTACTGACACAGCAACATCAACATTTTATCTTTTCCTTTTAAGACTAGAACTTATTCCCACTGCATTATGCTGACTCTTTATGGGTGCTTCATTCCCAACCCAATTCATCCTACATTTCACTTCATTTCAATGTCCCTCTTCTTTCTATCACATCTTACCAATTCTTCAAGACTTAACTCAAGCTGTCATGATGGTTATGGTACAGCTTTTCTCAGATGAATTTCTTCTTTTCTAAACTACCAAAGAACATCGGTTTGAACCACTCACACTCTTAAAATTTTAAGCAAACTATATATTTTTCTTTCTTACTAGACAGTATACTCCCTAGGAGGAGAAGGAAAAACAGGACGATATGGTTGGGTGGAAGCTCTAGGAGATGGTGAAAGACAGGGAAGCCTGGCTTGCTGCAGTCCATGGGATCCAAAAGAGCTGGACATGAAGGAGTGACTGAACAACAACAAATACTCCCTAGCATGAGCCAGACTACATACCATAAAATGTTTGATTGCTCTATTTCTGATATTAAAGATTATCAGTAATATAATCCTTCACACAGTTCAACAAGATTATGTGGATTAACTGAGATTAATATATGTGAATGTACCTCACCTGATGTTTGCCACAAAGTGCATGAGAATGCAAGAAATATTCATGTGTATGAATATGTGAAACAGATGAGAGAGAGCAAGAGGAAAACGGAGTGAGGCAGATGGAAAATTCCCTTGGTAGAGTTGGAGAGAGAAAGAGAAATGGAGGTAGAGAGACAGAGAGAAGAGTTGTTCCATCATTCAAAAGGGAAATATTTGAGTCCCTTTAAGGTTCCCGGGTGGCTCAGTGGTAAAGAATCACTTGCCAGTGCAGAAGACTCAAGAGATACAGGTTTAATCCCTGGGTCAGGAAGATCTCCTGGAGTAGGAAATGGCAACCCATTGCAGTATTCTTGCCAGAAAAACTCCATGGACAGAGGAGCCTGGCAGGCTTCAGTCCACGGGGTTGCAAAGAGTCAGACACAAAATTGGAAAGGGGAAAAGAAATGAAAAGCAACTATTTCTCCCTAGGCAAGAACAGCCTTTATAAGTTATTTTCTTCTTCAAGAGGGAAAGCGAGAGCTGGTGGGGTCTGCTGTTGTGTGGGGACAGTGGGGAAAGGAGAAGAGACTCTCTCCCACCACAGAGTACAGAGAAACTCCACCAAGTCAATAAAAAGCTGATGGCACAACAATGGCAGGGGTTTCAGTGAAGACCCAGGAAAGAAAGTGGCCACATGGCAAAGAGTGGCATTGTGAACTCAAGGCGACTCCAGTAGTGATTTCAGTCATTGACTGTGCTGACCACTACAGAATAAGTTGGAGAGTCTGCCAAAATTCTCGTGGGGAAAAATAAGGGAACTCAGAGTGTCTTAGGTTTCAGCAATTACTTTTATGTGTTTGGCCAAATAATACATCATTGAGGGATGACTCACGTCCCATTGACCATCCACCTCCAGGCTGAATGCCAAGAAAGCATCTCTACTATATGAAAGCTGAGTTGTACAATAATAATTTTATATCCAACTTTTCATACATCTGAATTGCTTGAAAGATTTTAATGTATACTTGTGCTGCCTTATGGCTCTTGCCCAACTATTTTTTAAAGTCTTTATTGAATTTATTACAGTATTGTTTTGCTGTTTTTATGTTCTGTTTTTTTGGCCACGAGGCATATGGGATCTTAGTTCCCCAAACAGGGATTGAACCTGCATCCTCTGCATTAAAAGGTAAAATCCTAATCATTGAACTCCAAAATAAGTCCTTACCCAACTTTTTTTGAATCCTCATATCAATATTTAAAGTGACTTTGTGTAAAAGTGGAGAAGGAAATGACAACCCACTCCAGTATTCCTGCCTAGATAATTCTTTGGACAGAGGAGCCTGGTGGTCTGCTATCAATGGGGTCACACAAAATCGGACATGACTGAAGCAACTTAGCATGGGTAGCGTGCATGCATTGTGTAAAAGAGCGTGTGCTTCAGTGTAGTATTCATCCATTTCCATTAGACTTGATTAATAGTTAACATCAGTAACTGTGCTCCTACCATGTTATCTACAGCTGTAGTACTTGAAAAAATTTAACTACTGTGCAGAAGTAGTTATGCATTCATGTTCAGTCACTCAGTCACGTCAGAGACTTAGTGACCTCATGGACTGTGGCCCTAGGCTTCTCTATCCATGGGATCCCCCAGGGAAGAATACAGAGGATTGTTGCCCTTTCCTCCTCCAGGGGATCTTCCCGATCCAGGGGTCAAACTCATTCTCCTGTATCCTCTGCATTGACAGACATATTCTTTACCACTGAGCCATCTGGAAGCCCCAGAGTAGTTATGTGTGTGCTTAGTCACTCAGTCATGTCCGACTCTTTGCAAGCCCATGGACTGTAGCTCACCAGGCTTCTCTGTCCATGGGGATTCTCCAGGCAAGAATACTAGTGTGGGTTGCCATGCCCTCCTTCAGGGGATCTTCCCAACCAAGGAATCAGACCCAGGTCTCCCACACTGAAGGTGGATTCTTCACCGTTTGAGCCACCAGGAGTTATAAAGACATGTAAAGCCATCATCAAGCAACTTTTCCCACCCTCATTTAAGATTCTACATCTACTCTGGCAATCTGGAATGTTGAGAATCTATGGAAAAGTCATGTGATGGTGGCTCACTGGTTTAGGATATATTAGGCTAAGTATTGAAATTTTTTGTGGGTATATATGATGCAAATACTCACATTTGAATTTCCTTTTGAATACAAATTTGGGCAAACATATATAAATTCTCAATAAATATTTGCTAGTTTGGATGGAAATCGACTAATTGACTCTAACAAGAAAACATTACACTAAGAAGTTTGTTCCTGAGTGAAGTAAGCCAGAAAGAAAAACACCAATACAGTATACTGACACATATATATGGAATTTAGAAAGATGGCAGTGATGACCCTGTATGTGAGACAGCAAAAGAGACACAAATGTATAGAAAGGACTTTTGGACTCTGTGGGAGAGGGAGAGGGTGGGATGATTTGGGAGAATGGCATTGAAACGTGTATACTATCATGTAAGAACGAAGCACAAGCCTATGTTCGATACAGGATACAGGATGCTTGGGGCTGGTGCACGGGGATGATCCAGAGAGATGATGTGGGGTGGGAGGTGGGAGGGGGATTCGGGATTGGGAGCTAATATACACCCATGGTGGATTCATGTCAATGTATGGCAAAACCAATACGGTATTGTAAAGTAAAATAAAGTAAAAATAAAATTTAAAAAAAAAAAAAAAGAAGGAGAGAAGCAAAAAAAAAAAAAAAAAAGAAGATGCTGCATTTGGAATGCTTAGTGCTGGCATCTGTTCCATGATGTGCTTTGCTTTTTTTTGGGCAAATAATATTAAGGACATATTACTTTTTCCCATTATAAAAAAGATATGTTGTATATTCATACATATGTATATTTTTTAAAAAATGAAGGAGATTATTCATAATTCTACCACCAAAAAAAAAAAAAAGAAGTTTGTTCCTATGATATGATGGGAATCAAGTCACAATGTTGAGTCTGGTTTAATCTGGGCTTATCTTGCACAAAAATCAAATAATTCATTTCTGTCTATAATTGCAAGAAGAGGCATGGGGAAAAGTAAAAATAGCCATGTCAAAATCATATGTCCCCTGCCTTTCCTCCCTTTCTATTTTTTAATCCACATAGTGTCTAAATTAGACATGCTTGTTGTTTATGCCAAAAACACTGTTAAAATGAACACTATTACAGAGAGAAGGAAATTGAGTGGCTAGCTAAGTGTCCCACATATACATTAGTGAGTATAGCATAATTGTATTAAAATTTTTTGATAATTTGATAAAATTATGAAAAGGATTGTTTACATTGTAAGGGTATATTTGTTATAAAGTAATTGGGAAGATATTAGGATCCTAAGAGGGCAAATATGAGTTTTGGATTTATGGCAGTTATGTATTAAGACTGTCTCAAAGTGCAATGGCTGACTGAACTTGGAAGGGTTCACTGAGTGAGTCTCTTATTGATTCAGTCGGGTGGCAGCTGAAGCTGGAGTCATCTGGAGGCTCCTTTGGGCCACTTGAACACTAGGCAGCTGGTCCTCTCTCCCTTTCTATGTAGCATCATAGTCTCTTCATGTCACCCCTCTATGTATGACAGCTAAACTATTTACATGGTAATTCAAAGATTCCAACAGCACAAAAGCAAAAGGATATAGGATTTTAAGATTTAAAAACAAAAACTGACAAAGTTTTTAATCATCACTTTCTAGAGATTAAAATAAGTCACAGAATCATGCAACAATCATCCTGAAAGAGGATGATGCAACTGAATGTGAAAGTGTGAAAGTGTTAGTCTCTCAGCTGTGTCAAAAACTTTGTGACCCCATGGAATGTAGCCCACTAGGCTCCACTCCATGGAAGTTTCCAGGAAAGAATACTGGAATGGGATGCCATTTTCTTCTCCAGGGATCTTTTCAACTCAGGGATTGAACCCGGGTCTCCCACAATGCAGGCAGATTCTTTACTATATGAGCCACTAGGAAAGCTGCCACCAAAAATGTGCAAGCAGTGACAGATTTCCTCTTCTTGGGCTCTGAAATCACAGTGGATGGGGACTTGAGCCATGAAATTAGAAGAGGATTGCTTCTTGGCAGGAAAGCTATAACAAACAGCATGTGTGTGTGCTCAGTCACTTCAGTCGTATACAAATTTTTGTGACCCTAACATAAATAGTATATTAAAAAGCAAAGATACCACTTTGCTGACAAAGGTCCATATAGTCAAGGCTATGGTCTTTCCAGTTCAGTTCAGTCACTCAGTCATGTGTAACTCTTTGTGATCCCACAAACCACAGCACACCAGGCCTCCTTATCCATCACCAAACCCATGTACATCATCATCACCCAAACCCATGTACATCGAGTCAGTGACGTCATTCAACCATCTCATCCTCTGTCACCCCCTTCTCCTCCTGCCTTTAATCTTTCCCAGCATCAGAGTCTTTTCAAATGAGCCAGCTCTTTGCATCAGGTGGTCAAAGTATTGGAGTTTCAGCTTCAACATCAGTCCTTCCAATGAACACCCAGGACTGATCTCCTTTAGGATGGACTGGTTGGATCTCCTTGCAGTCCAAGGGACTTTCAAGAGTCTTCCCCAACACCACAGTTCAAAAGCATCACTTCCTCGGCATTCAGCTTTCTTTATAGTCCAAATCTCACATCCATACGTGACTACTGGAAAAACCATAGCCTTGATTAGACAGACCTTTGTTGACAAAGTAATGTCTCTGCTTTTTAATATGCTGTCTAGGCTGGTCGTAACTTTCTTTCCAAGGAGTAAGCGTCTTCATTTCATGGCTGCAATCACCATCTGCAGTGATTTTGGAGTCTTTCCTGTGATACAGATATGTGAGCTGGACTGTAAAGAATGCTGGGCATCAAATAATTGATGCTTTTGAAATGTGGTGCTGAAAAGACTCTTGAGAGTCCCTTGGACAGCAGAAAGATCAAACCATTAAATTCTAAAGTAAATAAACTCTGAATATTCATTGGAAGGACTGATGCTGAAACTCCAGTACTTTGGCCACCTGATATGAAGAGGTGACTCACTGGAAAAGACCTTGTTACTGTGAAAGACTAAAGGCAGGAGGAGAAGAGGGTGACAAAGGATAAGATGGTTGGATGGCACCACCAATTCAATGTACATGAACTTGGACAAACTCCAGGAGATGGTGAGAAACAGGAATGCCTGGCATGCTGCAGCCAATGGGGTTGCAAAGAGTTAGATATGACTTAGTGATTGAACAACAACAACAGCACTAGTGGTAATTGTTTCATTGGGGGCACTTTTTAGAAACTAGCTACTGTATTAAGTATTTGGGACTCTTTTAATTGCATAGCTGCAAGAGGACAATGTGTTGAAAGGAGAAAAAGAACAGCATATGGTTTAAACAGTGAGACAATTAGCTACACATATGTGATTACTTTCTTTGCACAGATTCCATTCCCCTTGTAGTTCAGGGTATTTTAATTTTTATGAAATTAAAATAATGAATGTTTCATGAAATTAAAATCATGTGTTCCATTCCAAAGCATTTTTTCCATTGACTTCTTCCTCATAATTGTTATTCATGGAGATATTGATATCTAGTAAATTTCCTTTTTCTTAGTCCTGAAACAAACATGATATGATAACATTTACATTGCCACTCTGCATGGTTTACTGCTGACCCTAAAACACAGGGGCATTGTGTTTAGGACATTTACCCCTGTACAGAATCCACTAAAAAGAAGTCACATTCTTAGTGTATATCAAAAGATAACACCAAAATAAAATTTATTTTCATGTATATGTAAATAATATGATTAGATTTTTCTTCCATGGCTGAGCAGACAGCATTTTCAAAGGGAATTGAGAAGAAACATGAAGCCATGCATGAGACACTCATAATAAATGTGGTACAGGCAAGAGTTGTAGACTTGATAAAGGTTAAGCAAAACCACCCAAGAATACAGAAAATTCATACCATCTTCCCTGTCTAGATTTATTACTTTATTTTGAGAATCATATTCCCACATATGTGTGCAACTCCAGGAAGGCATTAGAGAGTTGTAAAGCTGGCAGTTTGGCAAATATTTACACTGGTGATGGAACTTTCAGTTGCTTTAAAGAAGAGTTCTCTGTCTTGCTTTCATTGTTATCTGTGTATGCATGTATGTATGTTTGTGTGCACAAGTTGGTATATATTTAGCTGCATTCTGAAAGTACACTGAAGAGCAAGGAGGTTATTTTCCTTCATTTAAATAGGCACCCTTTCTTAATCCCCTTGGGTTTCCCTGATGGCTCAGGTGTCTCAGATGGTAAAGAATCTGCCTGCAGTAGAGAAGACCTGGGTACAATCTGTGGGTCAGAAACATCCCCTAGAGAAGGCAATGGCTACCCACTACTGTATTTTTGCCTGGACAATTCCATGGACAGAGGAGCCTGGCAGGCTACAGTCCATGGGGTCATGAAGAAGTAGATACGACTGAGCAACTAACATTTTTACTCTTCTAAATCCCCTGCCTTTCAATCCCATGCCTCTTTCTAAACTTCTGCTGGAAAAGTTCTGCTGTGCCACTCTGGTTCACTTTCTCTAAAGAATGTGCCTATGGTCCATGACTGGGGTCTTAGGAAGTGACTTGAGTGTGTGGGGAGGGGTAATAGTGGTGGTTTGGTTGCATGATATAAAAAAAGCAGCAGATCACGGTTTTCTGCAGCTGAATTGATTTTCCCTGATTGTCCTGGATGTTCATTGGAAGGACTATGTTGAGAATACCTAGTTTCAGTTGATCTTTCTACTTGAAAACAGATATCCCCCCTCTTCCCTCTGTTGGGCCTGGTTTGTCTAAAAGTTGAGCTTCTAAAGAAGTTTTGTGGGACAATTTGATTGAGTTCAGTCTTCCTCTGTAGTCAACTAAATTATATCTTCCCCTACATGCCTAAGTCAGTTATCACTCATATTTGTGCTACTTATTTAATTTTACTATATATACATGCTACTGCTACTGCTGCTAAGTCGCTTCAGTCATGTCCGACTCTGTGAGACCCCATAGATGGCAGCCCACCAGGTTCCACCATCCCTGGGATTCTCCAGGCAAGAACACTGGAGTAGGTTGCCATTTCCTTCTCCAATGCATGAAAGTGAGAAGTGAAAGTGAAGTCACTCAGTCATGTCCAACTCTTAGCGACCCTATGGACTGCAGCCCACCAGGCTCTTCTGTCCATGGGATTTTCCAGGCAAGAGTACTGGAGTGGGGTGCCACTGCCTTCTCCATATATACATATACATATATATATATATATAATATATATAATATATGTGTATCTTTTGGTCATGCTGCATGGCTTGTGGGATCCTAGTTATCTGAACAGGGATCCAACCTGCACCCTTTGCATTGGAAGCTTGTAGTCTCAATCACTGGAGCACCAGGGAAGTCCTGGATTACTTATTAATAATATATATTTTTTCTGATGCAATTATTGATATTGATGTCTAATACTTTTTTTATCTTTGAGTACATTTTCAGTGGTTTTTTTGGAAAACATAAATGATTAGTATCTATATTCAAGTGAGTTGTTTTAGATGTTATTGTTCTTTTTTGCTATGTGCTCTTGAAGATTTTAAATAAATTCCAACAGTTAACTCTAGTAAACTAACAACAACAAAATTTGATCTTTTTGGTTGAACATTAATTCAAACTTCTTTGGTAGGTTTCTTCAGAAAGCATTTCCAATTATTTTTTTCTTCTGTAAAATCTTTTCTAAGGAACAAGTAGGCTATTAGAAAAAATATAATATTTGTCATTGTTAGTATGTTTTATTTGATACAAAAGCTACAAATAACATTGTAAGAATTTTCTCATAATATTTTTATCATTCACTATCTTTAAACTTCTGTAGGCTTCATTTTGGGAATTTTTGGCAAAATAAGCAAAATTTGTGTAAGTTTTGGTAATTGAGCTATTTCAAACTTTCTCTCCATTTCAAGGTATTGTGAAACTGGTTCACTTGCATTTAAATTGCTCATACATAATGTAAAAAGTATAATCGCCTTTGTATTAGGCCAGAATTTATTCATATTTATACAAAATACCACTATTGTTGCCTATTCTTTTAAATCAAACTGGTTCAATATTTAATTTTTGGAAATAAATAGCATAATTTAAAATAAGAAGCTATCCATATCAGAACCAGAAATGAATTTTGTCAAGATTTAATATCAAATATAGAGATAAATGGCAAAAAAATAAACACACAAGAGTTGTATCCTGGTAAGGAAGGAAATAGAATGATATAAATTTTATGCCATGTAACTGTCAGTTTATGTAATTCAATATTTTCAGCAAATTCACAGGATTATTCAAACATTACCACAATCAAATGTTATAATGTTTTCATTTCTATAAAGAAATCCTGGGCTACTTAGCAGTCAATTTCCATTTCTGTCCCACTTTAAACTTCGGTCTACATAAGCACTAATATATTTCCCATATCTATAAATGTCCCTATTTTGAGCAAATTGAAAGCTCTTTTAAAATTATGATTTCACTGATTAAATTGTTGCTTTCCTGTGGAGAGAGTTACTGAGCTATTTACACTGCCATTCTATAATTGTTCCCTCCAGTTGTTCTGACTCATTTTTATTAAATATTTTCATTCAAGTCATGGTATATTTAAAAGAGTTTTAGGATAAAGCTTGAATATGAATATGTATTTTAGAAGATAGCAAAATAATCATTTTCTTCTGTTGTTGTTCAGTCACTCAGTTATATCCAACTCTTTGCAACCCCATGGACTTTGGGGTGCCAGGCTTCCCTATCCTTCACCATCTCCCAGAGCTTTCTCAAACTCATGTCCACTGAGTTGGTGATGCCATCCAACCATCTCATCCTCTGTGGACCCCTTCTCCTGCTCTCAATCTTTCACAGATTTGACTCATTTCCAGTGAGTCAGCTATTCATATCAGGTGGCCAAAGTATTGGAGCTTCAGCACCAGTCCTTCTAATGAATATTCAGGATTTATTTCCTTTAGAATTGACTGGTTTGATCTCCTTGCCTTCCAAGGGACTCTCAAGAGTCTTCTCCAACACCACAGTTCAAAAGCATCAATTCTTTTATCATTATTATTTTACTTTACAATATTGTATTGGTTTTGCCACACATCAACATGAATCTGCCACAGGTGTACACATGTTCCCAATCCCACCTCCTCCCCCACCCACAAAAAAAAAAAAAAAAAGAGCATTAATTCTTTGGTGCTTAGACTTCTTTGTGGTCCAACTCTCACATCCATATATTGTTACTGGAAAAACCATAGCTTTAAGTATATGGACCTTGTTGGCAAAGTAATATCTCTGCTTTTTAATATGATGTCTATGTTTCTTCTATTAGAGGCAGAATTTAAGGCATCCCAAAGCTATTGGGATGTTTTAATTTCCAGATAGCATATTAAAAAGCAGAGACATTATTTTGCCAACTAAGGTCCATCTCATCAAGACTATGGTTTTTACACTAGTCATGTACAGATGTGAGAGTTGGACTATAAAGAAAGCTGAGTGCCAAAGAATTGATGCTTTTGAACTGTGGTGTTGGAGAAGACTCTTGAGAGTCCCTTGGACTGCAAAGAGATCTGACCCATCCATCCTAGAGGAGATCAGTCCTGAGTGTTCATTGATAGGACTGATGTTGAAGCTGAAACTCCAATACTTTGGCCACCTGATGCAAAGAGCTAAGTTATTTGAAAAGACTGTGAGGCTGGGTATGATTGAAGGTTGGAGGAGAAGGGGACGACAGAGGACGAGATGGTTAGATGGCATCACTGACTCAATGGAGATGAGTTTGTGTAAGCTACGAGAGTTAGTGATGGACAGGGAGGCCTGGCATACTGTGGTCCATGGGGTTGCGAAGAGTAGGACATGACTGAGCAACTGAACTGAACTGAACTGAATTGAACTGAATTTCCAGAATCTGTGAATTCTATCCCTTTTTTTGGCAAAGGAATTTAAGGATACTAACCAAATGACTGTAACATAAGGAGATTTGATGTTCAGTCTCTGAGTTGTGTCTGATTTTTGCAAACCAATGGACTGCAGCACACCAGAATCCCCTGTCCTCACTATCTTCCTGGAGTTTACTCAAAATAATGACTATTGATTCAATGATGCCATCCAAGCATCTCATTCTCTGTAGCCCCTTCTCCTACTGCCTTCAATCTTCCCAAGAATCAGGGTCTTTTCCAAAGAGTCAGCTCTCACATCTGCTAGTCAAAGTATTGAAGCTTCAGCTTCAGCATCAGTCTTTCCAATGAATATTCAGGGTTGACTTGAGCTCTTTACTATTCAAGGAACTCTCAGGGGTCTTCTCCAATATCATAGTTCAATTGCATCAGTTCTTCAGCTTCAGCCTTCCTTATGGTCCACTTCTTACATCCGTACATAACTACTGGGAAAAACATAGCTTTGAGTTACGGACATTTGTCAGTAAAGTGGTGTGTCTGTGTTTGTTGTTGTTTTGTTGTTTGTTTGTTTAACACACTGTTTAGGTTTCTCATAGCATTTCTTCCAAGGAGCAAGCGTCTTTTAATTTCATGGCTGCAGTCACTTTCCACAGTGATTTTTGAGCCCAAGAAAATAAAGTCTGTCACTGTTTCCATTTTCCCCCATCTATTTGTCATGCAGTGATGGAACCAGATGCCATGATCTTAGTTTCCTTTTTTTTTTGTTTTTATTAATGTTGATTTTTAAGCCTTCTTTTTCATTCTGCTTTTTCACCTTTATCAAGAGGTTTTTCAGTTCATCTTCACTTTCTGCCATTAAGGTGGTATCATCTGCATATTAGAAGTAATTGGTATTTCTCCCAGCAATCTTGATCCCAGATTGTGATTCATCGAGCCCAGCATTTTGAATGATGTATTCTGCATATAAGTTAAATAAGCAGAGTGATATAAAGCCTTCTCATACTCTTTTTCCAATTTTGAACCAGTCTGTTTTTCCATGTCTGGTTCTAACTGTTGCCTCTTGACCTGCCTATAGGTTTCTCAGGAGAAAGGTAAGAAAATTCTCTTTGAGAATTTTCCAGTTTGTTGTGATCCACACAGTCAAAAGATTTAGCACACTCAATTCAGCACAAGTAGATTTCTTTCTGGAGTTCTCTTGCTTTTTCTATGAGCCAACAGATGTTGGCAATTTGATCTCTGGTTCCTCTGCGTTTTCTACAGTCAGCTTCTACATATGGAAGTTTTCAGTTTATGTACTCTTGAAGCCTACTTTGAATGCTTTGAGCATGACCTTGCTAGCATGTAAAATGAGCACAATTGTGTGGTAGTTTTAACATTTGCTTGCAATTGCCCTTCTTTGAAATTTGAATGAAAACCTTTTACAGTCCTGTGGCCACTGCTGAATTTTCCAAATTTGCTAGCATATTGAGTGCAGAATTTTAACAGCATCATCTTTTAGGATGTGAAATAGCTCAGCTGGAATTCCATCACCTCTACTAGCTTTGTTCGTAGTAATGCTTCCTAAAGCCCACTTGACTTCCAGATGACTTCACGTTCATCTGGCTCTAGGTGATAACCATTATGGTTATCTAGGTCATTAAGACCTTTTTTTGTACATTTCTTCTGTATATTTTTGCCACCTCTCCCTAATTTCTTCTGGTTCTGTTAGCTCTATATTGTTTCTGTCCTTTATTGTGCCCACCTTTCCATGAAATGTTCCCTTAGTATCTCTAATTTTCTTGAAGAGATCTCTAGTCTTTCCTATTCTAGTTTTTTCCTCTATTTCTTTGCATTGTTCACTTAAGAAGGCTTTCTTGTCTCTCCTTGCTATTCTTTGGAACTCTGCATTCAGATGAATACATCTTTACTTTTCTCCTTTGTCTTTTCCTTTTCCTTTTCTCAGCTATTTGTAAGGTCTCCTCAAACAACCATTTTGCATTGGCATTTCTTTTTCCTGGGGATAGCTTTGGACACCTCCTGTACAGTGTTATGAACCTCTGTCCATAGTTCTTCAGACATAATGATATTATGCAAGATAATCTGGTGTGGTCCAATGTAATGGCAGAATCCTTAGATGTAGAAGAGGAAGGCTGAAAAGAGTCTGTGTAGGAGTAATATGATAGGGCTTCCCTTGTGGCTCAGCTGGCAAAGAATCCATCTTGAATGCAGGAGACCTGAGTTTGATTCCTGGGTTGGGGAGATCCCCTGGAGAAGGGAAAGGCTACCCACTCCAGTATTCTGGCTTAGAGAATTCCATGGTCTGTATCGGCCAAAGATTTGGACACAACTAAACAACTTTCACTTTCAATGTGATAGGAGAAAAACTTATCAATAAATGATCCTTGTGAGCTTTGAAGATGAAATGAGATAATGAATTAAGCAATGTGGGAAATCTCTGGAAACTATAAAAGACAAAGAAACAGGTTATCTTCTAGAGCCTCCAAAAAGGAATGAAGCCCTCATGAAATCTTCATTTTAGCATTATGAAACCTATTTTGAAAGCCTGAAAGCCAGATCTATGTTACTGTAAGCTATTAAGTTTTTGCTAATATGTCAAAGCCACAATAGTAATTTAATACATTTTCCATCTCCTGAAAATACTGGTTCATTTTGGAATAAAATTTTAAAAACTCAGAAACCATAAAATATAATAGCTTAAAATCATCAAATTTTGATGTAATGATATAAAGAACAGACGTTTGGACTCTGTGGGGAAGGCAAGGGTGGGATGATTTGAAAGTATAACATTGAAACATATATATTACCATATGTGAAACAGATGACCAGTCCAAGTTCAATGCATGAAACAGGGCACTCAAAGACAGTGCATTGGGACAAGCCAGAGGGATGGGATGGGGAGGAAGATGGGAGGGGTGTTTGGGATGGGGGGATACACGAACACCCGTGGCTGATTCATGTCAATGTATGGCCAAAACCACCACAGTATTGTAAAGTAATTAGCCTCCTATTATAAAGATTAATGACAATTATTAAAAAAAAATAAAAGAGGAAATCTGTTCAACAATATGATAACTATAAGATGGATTGAGTTTCAGGGCTGGATAAGTCTTCCATTTTATGAATATAAGTATATATATCTATATATATATAGAGAGAGAGAGAGAAGAAAGAGAGAGAGCACAAAAGCAAAAATTACAGCTAATTCTTCTAATAAAACATTTTTATGTGTATAGACATATGGGAAAAGCAAAGATTCTAAATATCACATCATTTGCCAAATTCTTGAAATACGTTCAGAGAATGCTAATTGTCCATGAGCTGTAACCTAATATTTGCATAAAATATCTGACATAAAATGAAAGCTAAATAAAATTGAATATATAAGAGAAACAAAACATATACATTTACCATATGTAAAAGAGATAGCTAATAGGAGTTTGCTGTAAAACTCAGGGAACCCAAACCAGGGCTCTATAACAGCCTAGAGGAGTGGGAAGTAGTGGGAGGTGGGAAGGAAGTTCAAGAGGGAGAGAAAATATGTGTACCTATGACTGATTCATGTTTATGTATGGTAGAAACCAACTAACCAAAGGATGAAGCAATTATCCTTTAATTAAAAATAAATTCAATTAAAATATATATAGTAAAACAAAAGCTTATATGATTAATTATAGTTATATCTGAATTAATCAGGTCAAGTTTATTGAGACCAGACTTATTCTGCAGCAAATTAGTCTTAGTTTGGATATATTTGGTAGAAATGAGGGTAATTTTAGAGGAAAAAAAAGATTATCTTTCAATGAATTTTAAAACCAAATTTTGTTAATGGAGATCTGCATTTACTGACTCATTCCTGGATAGCTCCTTACTGTTATACTATATTAATGTAAAGTTTCATCAAATTATTAAAAAGGCACTTTTGTTTCTGAAGCTTATCTCATTAATCTTTAGATAAAGATCAGATGTCCCATGACCTGCAACCACGGAATTATGTGTTCTAGGAAAAGCATAATTTAAAGGACTCAGTCCAACCTGAATAAAGGAAGGACCTTTATTAGGTCCTCTTAACTACTCACTCACAGTAAAATTGAAGGGAAAATTGACTCTTGGATTAATTCCCACTTCCACAGTCCCCTACACAGGACTGGTCTATAGAGAGAACTACCAACCTCAAACTTGCCTTAAAATAATGCTCAAACAGAGAAACCTACACATACACCAGGATGAGAAGAAGATGACATCGGAAATAGACAACTTACCCAAGATGCTGGACCTAATTCCTATGATCATTGTTTTCTTGTCTTCCTGGACCTTTGCATATAAATTAAATGTTTTTCTATCATAGACACAATCCTATGCTAGTTTTAAAAATCAATCCAATTGTTGTGTTTGTGGGTACTTACCTGCATCTGGGCACTTCTAGATTACTTGGTGGATTTTTCCACTTCAAGGCTCTAATTGGATTGCCCTTAGGGAATTTGTTTTAGAAAAAAAGAAAGTTCAGCCCTATTCAGGCTACTTTTGATATTACTAGGTGGGATCCTCTCACCTGGACAATTAATAATACTTGTTCTAACTCTGGCCATAAATGAAAAATTTCCTCTGATATTAAGTTCAATCAGAGTAACAAGAAAAAATTCAGCCAGAGAATAAAATCTCCCATAGTTAAGGGATGGATTTACATGGTTAACACCAGGCTGTGGCCATTTAACTTTTAAGTCTCCCCTTTATCTTGAAAACAATTATACTAAGGATAACCAGACTAGTAACACTAGAAAATTGGGTTGGGCCCGTATGAAGAGTGCCAAGATATAATTTCCCTGAAAGATAAAGATTAGTACAGAACAGATTAAGTTAGATGACATGAGGAAATACCAGGTTGCACCTGATGAAATTTTTTAGCTTAGTTCTCAATTATGACATTAATAATAATGCTATATATATATATATATATATATATATATAAAAAAATATTTACTGAAGCACAGTTTGTAATAGTGAGAAGCACTATGACACTCCAAATGTCTATTAACAGAAGGTTGGCTTTATAAATCATGCTGCATATATACTGTAGAATAGTACCCAAGCTCTTAAATCATAAATCAATTAAATAATAATGTGTGTCCTACTAGCACCCTGATCTTGGTTTCCAGATACCCTTTTTCACTAAAAACACCAACCAAACATAACAGCACTCCAATGCTATCCCATGAAAACCATAACATGATCCTTATCATTGAACTGCACCAGATGTTAAGGAAGTGCTCAAATAATCTTGGGGTCACATCAAAAGGACACAGAAGCCAGCTTAAAGTGGCTTTCACTGGGCATCTGGGCCAATCTGATTATGAAAAACAAAAGTAATAGCATGGTATTTTAATACGTGTAAGATAAGAAGCTATGAGTTTATACAAGCATGGATAGATAGATAGAGAATGCTTTTTCTTTTTTAATAGCCAAATCATGGAACTGATAAACTGATAATGAGCTTAACAAGGCAAGGCCTTCATAAAGTAGAAGATATACAAAGTGGAAAGTTGTCCATGAAGTTTGGTATGCTGCTGCTGCTGCTAAGTCACTTCAGTCGTATCCGACTCTGTGACCCCATAGATGGCAGCCCATCAGGCTCCCCCATCCCTGGGATTCTCCAGGCAAGAGTACTGGAGTGGGGTGCCATTGCCTTCTCTGGAAGTTTGGTATGGGAGTATATAAAAAATGTATTCATTATTAGTTTACAAATTTTTTACTTGAACCCATACTTTGTCTATCTGAATGATATGATGTTGGTTTATTGCAAGCCTTATTATATCATCTTATCAACTCTTGAGCTCTCCACACGCATTTTCAAGTGCCTGTTGACGTCAAACAGATCATTCAAATCAGATATGCTCCACACCACAGCCATCATATTTCTTGTATTGAACTCTCAAGATTATCATCAGGGAATATGTTAATCAAACAAGATTTATTAATACCTTAAACCTGTCCTAGTAATAGAGAACATAACCTTGACAGAGTCTTAGCTTGATAAGTAACTAGGAATATGCAAAATCTGTAGAAAGTCTTTTGTTTAGTAAATGGGCTTCTTGTTCAGGTGAACAGACTCTTACTTTAATAAATTTATCTCTAGGAATTTCTTAAAATATTTTGTGGAAATTCCTACAGATCCCTAGTTCCTTAATCCTTTCTTTAAATTTTTTATGAATATGGGGAAAGTTGTTAGAAAGTGAACCCTCAGCTGGAATAAATAAGAAATTTGCTATTTGGAAAACATGGGCTGTTTTCTAAAAAAACTTTCAGCTATTAAAGTTTACATTATATATCTCATATAAACCTAGAATTACAAAATTGGATAGGAACACCAGTAGAGCTGAATGGAGAGATTCAGAATTTTGCCAGGAATAGGGCAAGAACTTATGTCCATTCATAAATGACCATACACAATATACTGTTCATTTTATAGATGTTTATGGCCTTATTGGGGCTTCTCAGGGGGTGCAGTGGTAAATAATCTGCCTGCCAATAACTTCATATGTTTCTAACTCTTCTCCTTTCCAACTCTTCTCACATTCTTGATGCTCAAACACCTTCATCCTTTAAATCTCTTAACTTCTCTCCAATAAGGCATTTATTCATTATTCTATACCTAAATATATCTTTATGCTTTTCCATATGTGTGTTAAATCCAATGCAAAGTGCCACTGTAGAATTATTACATGTACTATAGTTACTGGGCTTCATATGCACAAACTTTGTAACCTGGGACTATATCATTTCATCTTCACATTTCCATAGACTAGCACAACAGAGACTACTACAGAAATGAATAAGGTAAACTTATGGTTAAATGAAATAGCATGATGATACAATTTAATTTAGTACAAAATAAACTACAAACTCTTTATAAGAACAAATTAACTATCTTCACCTGTTTAGAAACTTGGACAAGGTACATTATAGGATAAGATGCAAGAAAAATTTCAAAGGGGAAATATTTATTATTTTCACAAACATCTACAAAGCAAAGCCATCTGGAGTAAAGAATTACAGCCAAAAAGTGGCAAAAAAAAAAAAAAAGGTTCGATTACTTTGACCTGAGAGATATTTATTCCCAATGTCAATTTCTCATATTTTACCAGTTCAAAATCACATCTTTCTGAGAATGGCATGTCGTCTCATTGGAATGTGATATAACAAACAGATAATTTTATCACATCAGAGATTATTTATTCAAGGTGCCTAACTGTATCACAGATCAGTCCACAGTACAACTTGCCAAATGGATATGAATGATAAAAGTTAATAAACAGGAAAGAGTATCAACTAGTAGAAACTGTGACACAAGCACAGGGCAAATAGCACCAGCTGACTCTAGGAATTAAGCAGCATTCAGTGTCTTAATGAGGATGTTGTTATTATTTCCTGTCAAAAAATTATTTTCTCTTTCCATGATGACTTAGAGAAGTTAGAAAAGAAGCTTTCCTGAAACAGGAAATCTGTGTGGCCTACTTTATGCTACCTAAGAACATAACTCTCATACAGCTGGCAATTGAAAATGACTAAACCATTCTGCATTATTTCACAGATATCATTTGACATCTTTCTAATAGTAACACTGTGATATAAATCATTGGTACTGATAGTTCTTCAATGCAGAAATCAATGACCTTATTTTTGCATTTTTCCTTTCTACTCATGATGAATGACGTCTAAAACAGAAAAGAAAGCAATTACTTCTTGTTTTAAAAGGAAAAGGCTTCATTCTATTACTTCCACATCCTTGACACAGATAACAATGGCAATCTAGGAGTAGTAAAGAAAATGTAGATAAGGATGCTCAGAGCTACATAGAGGCAGATTCCAAGAGAATGGAAATATTAACCTTTCAGATGTATAAATTTTCTCACTCATCTGCAAAAGGAGTCACTATTCTCTGTTCTGCATTAAGCAGCTAGAAATAATCGTTCCCAGAACAGAAAAAAATAAATCAAGTATAGCTCTTTTTTTAGGGCATTTGTTATTAATTGACCTCTGGTCAGTCAAAAAGCTGCATGTTCTGGTTCAAATATACTTAAATTTTTATTTATAGTTATGAAAATTCTCACATTTTTCAGTCATTTGTATGCTCTAGAATGCTTTCATATAATTTATGTGAAGCTATCAAACTGGAAATGAATTCCTTTTACTATTAAACTAAAGTATAATTTATTTTACTGACTTGGGATACAGAATAATTCTGTTGTCTGGGTTAATTCAATATAAAATATTTAAAGGCAATATTTGTTATTTTCTGCACTTTATCCCAATAAAATTAAATCATTTAAAAATATAAATCCAATAAACTAGTGAATATAACTTTTAAAAATTGTAACTCACTATATTGTTCACCTGTAAGCTATAAAATATTGCATATCAACTATACTTCAATTTAAAAAGAAATTAAATATATACCTAAATTAATCTCAATATAAATGTGAAAATAAACTCATTGAGTGTTCCCTAGTCCCAGACATTGTACCAGATATGTGCCTTCTTTATTCTCAACACCAAATCTTTAAGATCACTAACACGTAGGGAGACAGAGGCTTAAAAAAGTTGTCACATATCTAAGAATATATACCTACTAAGTACCAAACATAAGATTTGCACATTCATTTTCTTAATGACCATCTTGACACTTAATAAACACCTTATACTGCCAGTTCATATTTAAGTGCCAGTTCACTGAGAATTTCTACTTTAAGCTGAATTTGTGCAAGAAAGTTTATGTTACCCAAAGTTAAATAAACATGTGTATGATCCATGGGCAGCTTACCACATAAGCAAATATATTTGTAGAATTAATTATTAACCAACTCAAGTTTCCTTGAGTATTAATAATAAAAATGCTCAATATATTGTTTGAATTCTAAAATTCTATTTCCTTAAATTGATTTTCTCCTTTATAAGAGAACTGATTAAATTCATAAAATTTAAGAAAACTATATCTGACTCAAGTAAAATAAACTCTTGAAATTAAAATACTGGATTGTTTTTATCATAGTTGAAAGAATGTGTGCGTGTGTGACAAGTTACTTCAGTCACATCCAACTCTGCTACTCACTGGACTGCAGCCCGCCAGACCCCTCTGTCCATGGGATTCTCCAGGCAAGAATACTGGAGTGGGTTGCCTGTGCCCTCCTCCACAGTATCTTCTGACACAGGGATGGAGCCCTCATCTCTTATATCTCCTGCGCTGGCAAGAGGTTTCTTTACCATTAGAGCCACCTGGGAAACCCCACTTGAAAGAATACAGGACAGAAACAATTTGTTATTACTTATTTTGGTAAGCTTTTTAGAACAATCCTCCACAGTATCTTCTGACACAGGGATGGAGCCCTCATCTCTTATATCTCCTGCGCTGGCAAGAGGTTTCTTTACCATTAGAGCCACCTGGGAAACCCCACTTGAAAGAATACAGGACAGAAACAATTTGTTATTACTTATTTTGGTAAGCTTTTTAGAACAAATTCCTAAGGTATATCAGAGGTGATAACCTTTAGTTTTTGGTTTTCACTTCTTACTAGATTGAAGATGTCATTAAATTGAAAATACAAATATAAGAAGTTCTTCATTGTCTAGGCATTGCTGAATCAGTCGCACTCATATATAGCATAATATTAATAATATTTCCCTGTTTATCAAATATCCAAAAACAAAAATAAAAGCTCCAAAAATTTAAAAGTTCATGAATTTTTAAAAATTTTTCTCCAACATCTCAATGCCTATATGAACTATTTGAATAATTTACCTCTAAATGAGGCTGATCGCCGAAGAATTGATGCTTTTGAAGTGTGGTGTTGGAGAAGACTCTTGAGAGTCCCTTGGACTGCAAGGAGATCCAACCAGTCCATTCTGAAGGAGATCAACCCTGGGATTTCAGGGAGGCCTGGCGTGCTGCGATTCATGGGGTCGCAAAGAGTCGGACACGACTGAGCGACTGAACTGAACTGAAATATATTTATAACAGCATATCTGTCACTGGGGTATATTAGTGAACTTATTATATGAGAATGTAAATAAAGTTCAATTGCAATGTTCAGCACTCATGTTATTCCTGAGAGAATAACTAATTACCACACATAAATATATATGCAGCTACCTTGCAGAATGAATTTATACAGTAGGTAAAAATATCAATATTTAGAATTCTTGCCTGAACTCTCTTTCAATTATTAGGTTAAAAAGTAAAAACTGTGAGTTATCTTTGGATAGTTGTGTGAATTTAATTTTCATAATTTATATCTGCTTTAGAAGTCTATACACTTAAAGCTTATGCACTAGTCCTTGTAACCTTAAGATCAGTCCTCTGACCTTCTGGGGTTCATACAGTAGACTGAACCTCAGTATTCTTCATGGTTTTCTTTGGGAAACTTCAAGGGAGTAAAGAGATGTTTAGGTTTGGAGTTATTGATATCTGGCTTTAAATCTCAGCTCTGTAATTACTAACTCTACACTCTGCATGTGTGCATGCTTAATCACTTCGGTTGTTTCTGACCCTTTGCGTTCCGACCCTATGGACTGTAGCCCACCAGGCTCCTCTGCCCACAGGATTCTCCTACCTCTATTTGGAGAAAGGTGTAGGGAAGGACACTCTATTTTCCACACTCTAGGGCAAGGTAGTTAGCCATCTGAAGTTTAATATGCAAAAGGAAGGGACTGTAAGTTTTGTGTACCCAGCTATATATCCTTAAAAATATGTGACACAAGTAAAGGCTCAGCTATTTGTTGAATTTATGCAAACAAAGAAAATCTTTACACCTACTTGGAGAGCTATAGTGAAGATTAGCAGAAATTAAGTGTGAGAAATAAAGTAACATACTGCATGGTAATTGGAAGCTGTCACTAAATCTTAGTTTCTCTCCTGTTCTTCCTTCTGTCACAAATATTCTTCAGGCACCTAATTTCCCTGGTGGCTCAGATGGTAAAGTATTTGCCTACAATGTGGGAGACCCAGGTTCAATCCTTGGGTTGAGAAGATCCTCTGGAGAAGGAAATGGAAACCCACACCAGTACTCTTGCCTGGAAAATTCCATGGATGGGGGAGAGTGGTAGGCTAGAGCCCATGGGGTCACAAAGAGTTGGACACGACTGAGCAACTTCACTTTCACTTTAATCATATTTCTAATGTTAAATGATTGGATCACTAGAGGAGTAATTCAAAAGGTTGTCTAAAATTGTGCTCTTTTGCAAGAGGTAGAGAAACCTTAAACAGGTGTACAAAATCTATATTCGGGTTCATTTTTTTCAGGGCAAATCCAGACATCATCAACAATATTAATTGAAAGTTTAGGTATATTTGGTTATATAAAATGTTAATATATCTTTTTCATGTCTAATGATTAACAATTTTCCTTTTCTCATCAGTTATTTCATGTCAAGTGTTTCTCGTTGTGGATATCAGAAACTACTTTCAAATCAGTTTTTTAAAATCATAGGAACAATATATAAAAGAAATTTTAAAATTTAATTACTACTTAGGTCAAACAATGTGATCAGGAATGAGTTTTACTTACGTTTCCTCAGTCAACAACTTAAAAAAAAATTTTTGTTGAAGTTTCGTTGACTTACAATTCTTTATTAGCTTCAGGTGTAAAATATACTGATTCAATATTTATATAGATCATAGTCCACTTAATAAGCATTTCCCCTAAAGTCAGGAACAAGACAAGCGTGCTCACTCACACCACTACTATTCAACATTGTTTTGGAAGATTTGGCCACACCAATCAGAGCAGGAAATAGAAATAAAAGGAATCCAAATTGGAAAAGAAGTAAAACTCCCACTGTTTGCAGCTGACATGATCTTCTACATAGAAAACACTAAAAACTCCACCAGAAAATTACTAGAGCTAATCAATGAATATAGTAAAGTTTCAGGATATAAAATTAACACACAGAAATCCCTTGCATTCCTATACAATAACAATGAGAAAACAGAAAGAGAAATTGAGGAAACAATTCCATTCACCATTGCAACAAAAAGAATAAAATACTTAGGAATATATCTACCTAAATAAACAAAAGACCTATATATAGAAAAGTATAAAACACTGGTGAAATAAATCAAAGAGGACACTAATAGATGGAGAAATAGACCATGTTCATGAATCAGAAGAATCAATATAGTGAAAATGGGTATACCACCCAAAGCAATCTATAGATTCAATGCAATGCCTATCAAGCTACCAACGGTATTTTTCAGATAACTAGAACAAATAATTTCACAATTTGTATGGAAATACAAAAAAATCTTTAATACCCAAAGCAATCTTGAGAAAGAAGGTGAAGGTGAAGGTGAAGTTGCTCAGTCGTGTCCGACTCTTTGCGACCCCGTGGAGTGTAACCTACTAGGCTTCTCCGTCCGTGGGATTCTCCAGGCAAGAATACTGGAGTGGATTGCCATTTCCTTCTCCAGGGGATCTTCCCAACCCAGGGATCGAAGCCGGGTCTCCCGCATTGGAGGCAGACGCTTTAACCTCTGAGCCACGAGGGAAGCCCCATCTTGAGAAAGAAGAATGGAACTAAAGGAATCAACCTGCCTTACTTCAGTCTATACTACAAAGCCACAGTCATCAAGACAGTATGGTACTGGCACAAAGACAGAAATATAGATCAATGGAACAAAATAGAAAGCGCAGAGATAAATCCACACACCTATGGACACCTTATCTTTGACAAAGGAGGCAAGAATATACAATGGAGAAAAGATAACCTCTTTAACAAGCAGTTCTGGGAAAACTGGTCAACCACTTGTAAAAGAATGAAACTAGAACACTTTCTAACACCATACACAAAAATAAACTCAAAATGGATTAAAGATCTAAACATAAGGCCAGAAACTATTAAACTCCTAGAGGAAAACATAGGCAAAACACTCTCCAAGATAAACCACAGCTGGATCCTCTATGACCCACCTCCCATAATATTGGAAATAAAAGCAAAAATAAACAAATGGGACCTAATTAAAATAAAAGCTTCTGCACAATAAAGGAAACTATAAGCAAGGTGAAAAGACAGCCTTCAGAATGGGAGAAAATAATAGCAAATGAAGCAATGGACAAAGAATTAATCTCAAAAATATACAAGCAACTCCTGCAGCTCAATTCCAGAAAAATAAACGACCCAATTAAAAAGTGGGCCAAATAACTAAACAGATATTTCCCCAAAGAAGACATACAGATGGCTAACAAACACATGTAAAGATGCTCAACATCACTCATTATCAGGGAAATGCAAATCAAAACCACATTGAGGTACCATTTCACACCAGTCAGATTGGCTGCTATCCAAAAATCTACAAGCAATAAATGCTGGAGAGGGTGTGGAGAAAAGGGAACCCTCTTACACTGTTGGTGGGAATGCAAACTAGTACAGCCACAACGGAGAACAGTGTGGAGATTCCTTAAAAATCTGGAAATAAAACTGCTTTATGACCCAGCAATCCCACTGCTGGGCATACACACCAAGGAAATCAGAATTGAAAGAGACATGTGTACCGTAATGTTCATTGCAGCACTCTTTATAATAGCCAGGACATGGAAGCAACCTAGATGTCCATAAGTAGATGAATGAATAAGAAAGCTGTGGTACATATACACAATGGAGTATTACTCAGTCATTAAAAAGAATATATTTGAACCAGTTCTAATGAGGTGGATGAAACTGGAGCCTATTATACTGAGGGAAATAAGCCAGAAAGAAAAACATCAATACAGTATACTAATGCATATATATGGAATTTAGAAAGATGATAACGATAAACCCGTATGTGAGACAGCAAAAGAGACACAGATGTATTGAATAGTCTTTTGGACTCTGTGGGAGAGGGTGAGGGTGGGATGATATAGGACAATGGCATTGAAACATGTATATTATCATATGTGAAACAAATCGCCAGTCCAGGTTCGATGCATGATACAGGGTGCTCAGGGCTGGTGCACTGGGATGACCCAGAGGGATGGGATGGGGAGGTAGGTGGGAGGGGGGTTCAGGCTGGGGAACACATGTATACGCATAGCGGATTCAAGTCAATGTATGGCAAAACCAATACAATATTGTAAAGTAAAATAAATAAATTAATTAATTAAAAAATAATTATAAAGTATTGCAATCCTTGTGGTGAATATTACATCCTCGTAACATATTTACTTCCCTAGTGTAATGTAGTTCCCTGGTGGCTCAGAGGTTAAAGCATCTGCCTCCAATGTGGGAGACCCAGGTTCGATCCCGGGGTTAGGAAGTTACCCTGGAGAAGGAAATGGCAACCCACTCCAGTATTCTTGCCTGGAGAATCCCATGGATGGAGGAGCCTGGTAGGCTACAGTCTACGGGGTTGCAAAGAGTCGGACACTACTGAGAAACTTCACTTCACTCACTAATGTATTTACTAGTAGTTTGTACCCCTTAATCCTCTTGCTCTAGCTTTTCCCTCTCTACACCCCTCTACCAACTGGCAACCATTAGTTTGTTCTCTATGAGTGCTTCTGTTTTGCTTTCATTAATTTGCTTTATATTCTAGATTCCACATATAAGTGGAAACATAGTGTTTTATTTTCTGTCTGACTTTTTACATTAAGCACAGTGACCTCTAGGTCCATTCCATTCATGCTGTTGCAAATGGCAAAATTTCATTCTTTCATTTCCTTCCATATACATAATCTTTATTCATTCATCTGTTGATAAACATGTAGATTGCTGTCTTCTTGGTTATCATAAATAGAGCTGCTATGAACACTGAGATACATGCATGCATGCATGCATTTTTTTTTAATCAGTATTTTTTTTTCCCTTTGGATATATATATCCTGTTTTTATTTTATTTATTTATTTATATTTTAAATTTAAATTTATTTATTTTAATTGGAGGCTAATTACTTTACAATATTGTATTGGTTTTGCCATACATCAGCATGAATCTGCCACAGGTGTACAAGTGTTCCCAATCCTGAACCCCCCTCCCGCATCCCTCCCCATACCATCCCTCAGATTCTATGTCGATCTTTCTTTACAGCCTTGGTTGTTGGAGATCTGTTCTGCTAGTCCACAGGTAGATTTTAGCAAGATTCGCTCTACACATTTAGTTGTACTTTCGATGTGTTTGCGAGTGGAAGTGAGTCCAGTGTCCTTCTACTCAGCATCTTGATATCTTTTCAACAACTGATTTTGGATCCATTCTTGGAAAACTCCCATCTTACTTCTGATAGGTGTCTTTCTAGTATTTCCTAAGGCTGCATACTCACATATTCAAATATAACACAAAGGAGATACTGAAGTTTCATGAATCTTATTGGGTTTGTAATCATGAGATGGGGTATTTCAATTAGATTATGCCCATTAGTCATATTTCTGAACATGGTGGGAAGGATTAATCTAAGTAAAACTACATGGCTGGAAAATATAAACTATATATTAAGAGAAAGGCAACCAATAAATATTAATCTCAGTCTGATTTTTTAATCATCCAATTAAAAATAATACTTCTCATTAGTGATGTAACAATATGTCAATGGATATACGTATGTATCCTGGAGAAGGAAATGGCAATGTATGCCAGTATTCTTGCCTAGGAGAAGGCAGTGGCAGTCCACTCCAGTACTCTTGCCTGGAAAATCCCATGGACGGAGGAACCTGGTGGGCTGCCATCTATGGGGTCGCACAGAGTTGGACATGACTGAAGTGACTAGGAAATCCTACAGACAGAGGAGCCTGGCAGGCTACAGTCCAAGGGGTCACAAAGAGTTGGACATAACTTAGCAACTGCTGCTGCTGCTGTTGCTAAGTTGCTTCAGTCATGTCCGACTCTGTGTGACCCCATAGATGGCAGCCCACCAGGCTCCACCGTCCCTGAGATTCTTCAGGCAAGAACACTGGAGTGGGTTGCCATTTTCTTCTCCAATGCATGAAAGTGAAAAGTGAAAGTGAAGTCGTGTCCGACTCTTCGTGACCCCATGGACTGCAGCCTACCAGGCTCCTTCATCCATGGGATTTTCCAGGCAAGAGTGCTGGAGTGGGTTGCCATTGCCTTCTCCGAATTTAGCAACTAATCACCATAAATATATATACTTAACTTCTAAAATTTGAGCTACTATTTGATTTAATTTCATACCCATGATCTCTGGATGATAGGGAGGATCTTTTGTAAAATCTGACCATAATTTCCCAATAGCTGATAACTTATCATTAAGTGATAAACTAAGCCCAGGATATCCAATATATTTATATGGACAATGTATAAGGCAAGTGTAATAAAAACTCCCATTTTTAAGCACATAATGGACGTTAGTTCATAGCAGGTATCATTGTGTGTAGGAATGGAAAAACAAGCTATTTCTGAGTTGCTATTTAAGTCTTTTTTTTTTTTTTAAAAGATGCTCAACATCACTCATTATCAGGGAAATGCAAATCAAAACCACATTGAGGTACCATTTCACACCAGTCAGATTGGCTGCTATCCAAAAATCTACAAGCAATAAATGCTGGAGAGGGTGTGGAGAAAAGGGAACCCTCTTACACTGTTGGTGGGAATGCAAACTAGTACAGCCACAACGGAGAACAGTGTGGAGATTCCTTAAAAATCTGGAAATAAAACTGCTTTATGACCCAGCAATCCCACTGCTGGGCATACACACCAAGGAAATCAGAATTGAAAGAGACATGTGTACCGTAATGTTCATTGCAGCACTCTTTATAATAGCCAGGACATGGAAGCAACCTAGATGTCCATAAGTAGATGAATGAATAAGAAAGCTGTGGTACATATACACAATGGAGTATTACTCAGTCATTAAAAAGAATATATTTGAACCAGTTCTAATGAGGTGGATGAAACTGGAGCCTATTATACTGAGGGAAATAAGCCAGAAAGAAAAACATCAATACAGTATACTAATGCATATATATGGAATTTAGAAAGATGATAACGATAAACCCGTATGTGAGACAGCAAAAGAGACACAGATGTATTGAATAGTCTTTTGGACTCTGTGGGAGAGGGTGAGGGTGGGATGATATAGGACAATGGCATTGAAACATGTATATTATCATATGTGAAACAAATCGCCAGTCCAGGTTCGATGCATGATACAGGGTGCTCAGGGCTGGTGCACTGGGATGACCCAGAGGGATGGGATGGGGAGGTAGGTGGGAGGGGGGTTCAGGCTGGGGAACACATGTATACGCATAGCGGATTCAAGTCAATGTATGGCAAAACCAATACAATATTGTAAAGTAAAATAAATAAATTAATTAATTAAAAAATAATTATAAAGTATTGCAATCCTTGTGGTGAATATTACATCCTCGTAACGTATTTACTTCCCTAGTGTAATGTAGTTCCCTGGTGGCTCAGAGGTTAAAGCATCTGCCTCCAATGTGGGAGACCCAGGTTCGATCCCGGGGTTAGGAAGTTACCCTGGAGAAGGAAATGGCAACCCACTCCAGTATTCTTGCCTGGAGAATCCCATGGATGGAGGAGCCTGGTAGGCTACAGTCTACGGGGTTGCAAAGAGTCGGACACTACTGAGAAACTTCACTTCACTCACTAATGTATTTACTAGTAGTTTGTACCCCTTAATCCTCTTGCTCTAGCTTTTCCCTCTCTACACCCCTCTACCAACTGGCAACCATTAGTTTGTTCTCTATGAGTGCTCCTGTTTTGCTTTCATTAATTTGCTTTATATTCTAGATTCCACATATAAGTGGAAACATAGTGTTTTATTTTCTGTCTGACTTTTTACATTAAGCACAGTGACCTCTAGGTCCATTCCATTCATGCTGTTGCAAATGGCAAAATTTCATTCTTTCATTTCCTTCCATATACATAATCTTTATTCATTCATCTGTTGATAAACATGTAGATTGCTGTCTTCTTGGTTATCATAAATAGAGCTGCTATGAACACTGAGATACATGCATGCATGCATGCATTTTTTTTTAATCAGTATTTTTTTTTCCCTTTGGATATATATATCCTGTTTTTATTTTATTTATTTATTTATATTTTAAATTTAAATTTATTTATTTTAATTGGAGGCTAATTACTTTACAATATTGTATTGGTTTTGCCATACATCAGCATGAATCTGCCACAGGTGTACAAGTGTTCCCAATCCTGAACCCCCCTCCCGCATCCCTCCCCATACCATCCCTCAGATTCTATGTCGATCTTTCTTTACAGCCTTGGTTGTTGGAGATCTGTTCTGCTAGTCCACAGGTAGATTTTAGCAAGATTCGCTCTACACATTTAGTTGTACTTTCAATGTGTTTGTGAGTGGAAGTGAGTCCAGTGTCCTTCTACTCAGCATCTTGATATCTTTTCAACAACTGATTTTGGATCCATTCTTGGAAAACTCCCATCTTACTTCTGATAGGTGTCTTTCTAGTATTTCCTAAGGCTGCATACTCACATATTCAAATATAACACAAAGGAGATACTGAAGTTTCATGAATCTTATTGGGTTTGTAATCATGAGATGGGGTATTTCAATTAGATTATGCCCATTAGTCATATTTCTGAACATGGTGGGAAGGATTAATCTAAGTAAAACTACATGGCTGGAAAATATAAACTATATATTAAGAGAAAGGCAACCAATAAATATTAATCTCAGTCTGATTTTTTAATCATCCAATTAAAAATAATACTTCTCATTAGTGATGTAACAATATGTCAATGGATATACGTATGTATCCTGGAGAAGGAAATGGCAATGTATGCCAGTATTCTTGCCTAGGAGAAGGCAGTGGCAGTCCACTCCAGTACTCTTGCCTGGAAAATCCCATGGACGGAGGAACCTGGTGGGCTGCCATCTATGGGGTCGCACAGAGTTGGACATGACTGAAGTGACTAGGAAATCCTACAGACAGAGGAGCCTGGCAGGCTACAGTCCAAGGGGTCACAAAGAGTTGGACATAACTTAGCAACTGCTGCTGCTGCTGTTGCTAAGTTGCTTCAGTCATGTCCGACTCTGTGTGACCCCATAGATGGCAGCCCACCAGGCTCCACCGTCCCTGAGATTCTTCAGGCAAGAACACTGGAGTGGGTTGCCATTTTCTTCTCCAATGCATGAAAGTGAAAAGTGAAAGTGAAGTCGTGTCCGACTCTTCGTGACCCCATGGACTGCAGCCTACCAGGCTCCTTCATCCATGGGATTTTCCAGGCAAGAGTGCTGGAGTGGGTTGCCATTGCCTTCTCCGAATTTAGCAACTAATCACCATAAATATATATACTTAACTTCTAAAATTTGAGCTACTATTTGATTTAATTTCATACCCATGATCTCTGGATGATAGGGAGGATCTTTTGTAAAATCTGACCATAATTTCCCAATAGCTGATAACTTATCATTAAGTGATAAACTAAGCCCAGGATATCCAATATATTTATATGGACAATGTATAAGGCAAGTGTAATAAAAACTCCCATTTTTAAGCACATAATGGACGTTAGTTCATAGCAGGTATCATTGTGTGTAGGAATGGAAAAACAAGCTATTTCTGAGTTGCTATTTAAGTCTTTTTTTTTTTTTTTTTCATTTTGTTTTAAAATTTGGGGCTTTTAGTGTTTTGAGAAAGAATTTGCCTTGCCCATTGCAGTTCATTCTCAGTGATTCTCCTTTTCTAAATAAGTTTTTTGAATAACTGCCTCAATCTCCATGCCATTGTGTTTTTTTGCTTTTTTTTTCTGTCTTGCTGTTTCATATGCCTATTCTTGTTTGTTTAAATTTTAAGGATTAGGGATTGTTTTAAGAATTAAGAAATCACATACTCTAACAGCCTGAACTGAGCTGTCTCTGACAATAAAACCTGAAAAACTGAATATGCTTCTGTTCTATTCATTTCTGCTCAATTTCTGAGGGAGTCAACTGTAATTTTTAGCCGAGATAAGGCATTTGACTTTATATCTTTTAAGCATTAGATTTCTGTTCTTTGCCTATTCCTTCAGACTTCATTTTTCTGGAGTTTGCTATTTTAATCTCTGCTCAGAGAAAATTTGAATTAAGTGCCAGTAATTTGCATCTGTCTCTACATGGCATTCAGGTTGCATTGTCAAAATGAACCCATTTACCATAAAAAAGTTGGTATTTATCAATCAGAAAGCATCATTAGGGGATTGTGAATGATTTATGGTGCTAGGCTTCTCCTGAAATCCTAAACTATCCTTTATAAATTTCTACTTTCTATAGTTTTCTGACTTTGAAAGCTTTCACATTAGTTCACTCAGTTGCTTTTGTTTACTGTTCCAAGTAGAAAAAAATTCATTGACAAAGACATTTTTTCTTTACTGATGATTTTTGTGTACAGTTCTTTAGTGTAACATTTTTTTTTTATTCTAAGAAGTTGCTAAAAGATTCAATAAGTAGCCAGCAAACTCCACTAGGTGTGAAATTGTCCTGTAAGACTCTTAATAGTGTAGTCTGAGGATGCACATGACCTGTGTTACAAGATACATTAATTCATAGCTTATGAGTGGAAAAGATTTGCTGAGTCTTCTGCTTAGGAATAGCATCACTGCTTCTACCAGTGAGGATAAAAGCAGTGTGTGAGGATATCATTTCAGCTTGCTGCTGCTGCTGCTAAGTCACTTCCGTCATTTCCGACTCTGTGCGACCCCATAGATGGCAGCCCACCAGGCTCCCCCGTCCCTGGGATTCTGCAGGCAAGAACACTGGAGTGGGTTTCCATTTCCTTCTTCAAATCATTTCAGTTTAAACAAGCTCAATTCAAATACTCCCTTAGAGTAAGGAGGAAGATAAATTAATTACTGTAAAACCATAAATAAACTCATATAATGAAATCTATTTGTAAAATCGCCTGATCTAAACCAAGATTAGAGAAGGAAATGGCAACCCACTCCAGTATTCATGCCTGGAGAATACCAGGGATGGGGGAGCCTGGTGGGCTACCATCCATGGGGTCGCACAGAGTTGGACACGACTGAAGTGACTTAGTAGCAGCAGCAGCAACCCTAGATAAAGGGGTTCAGAAGAAGCTGTCTGCCTCAAGAACAAGATTGCAGTTATCATAGGAAGAAATTACAGGGAGGAGGAGAATGTGGCAAACGGAGTAGTAGACTGAGCAATTATGACCTTATACCAGAGCAGGAAAAGGGTGGTGAGAACTAGTTGATAGGTGCTGTGTAAATGGAAAGAACAATTGTTGAGTTGATCTACGTTTTCCCTAAACAGGACAAAATTAAAAAAAAAAAAAAAAAGTGAAACTGTTAGTTATTCAGTCATGTGTGTCTCTTTTTGACCCATGGACTGTAGCGCACCAGGTTCCTCTGTTCATGGGATTTCCCAGGCAAGAATACTGGAGTGGGTAGCCTTTCCCTTCTCCAGGGGATCTTTCTGACCCAGGGATCCAACACAGGTCTCCTGCATTTTAGGCAAATTCTTTACCATCTGAGCCATCTAATTCAGATTAACAATTATCAAACATGGCTCTTCTTTGTGGACAAACAGTTTGACTAGACTTCTCAAGCTCTCTTGACGTTTGGTGTGATCATGTCCTCCTGGTCTTGCCAAGGACAAATAAAAGTTGACTGACTCTTCTCTCCGCTTTCCCCATGCAAATTTCCCATTAAACTTCTTCTTGCTACTTCCTCTTTCTTCTGAATGGGCAGAGAAACTGATGGTGAAGTAGGAAGTCACATGTTGAAGATGATAATACAGTCTTTATCCTGATCTCTGAATATGTAAAGCAGAACACTTCATTACTTGGATACTGCCCAAGATTCTTACATAAGCAAGAAATACATTTTTTATTGCATAGCACCATGCAAGTTTGAATCTGATTGGCATTACCTAGTCTACACTAATTAATATTTAAATCAATATTTAAGTATTTGTTGTTTTATGGCAGGCAATTATTAACATGATACCAAAGACTGGAAGGAATTCAAATAGCACACATTGATTTAAAACACTTCGTAAAACTATGATTTCAATAACTCAGAGTCTACCATTTCTGTAGTTCAGGGTAAGTGATCAGATAGCACCCACCCAGATAAAATTTTAGTGTATGTTGACTCAATTGCTGCATTTAGTAAGGTTTTAATAAAGACAAATTAGCCAGGTAAGAATTGGTTGTTTCAGAGCAGAGCTATGGAAATAAGAATCATGGAATTAACAGTTTTGCAAAGGTGGAAAAGTTAATAACTGCTCTTGGATCCTCAATGATAGGCTAGAAGTTTTCTATCCATTCATATTGTTTTATATGGTGTCAGAGTTGAATGACTCCTATTAAAGTGAAACAGGCAAGAGGAAAAAGAGGCAAATACAAGAATGATTCTAAGAACTTCTTCCTGGAAATAGATGCAAAGAAAATTACTGGCATATGATACTAAAAGTAAGCAAAGAAGATAAGAAACTTGAGATGTTTTTGAGACAAACCATGAGCCTGATTTTTGAAATTTTGTGATTGCAAAAACCTGCATTTTAGATAGAGTAAAACTAGCACAAGTTATTCCCTAATGACTACTTCAAATGTGATCCTACAAATAATGGACAAGAAAGAACTACCCAGAGTATGGAGCCAGTGCCACATAAAACATGAACAAGCAACTTCCATATAAGGAGAAGATCCAGGGTATGAAAAAATCTGGGTCACATAATGTTTTCTCAGTTTCTCAGCGTTATTATGTCACTTCTATGGTGAATGACTGTTATGTATTTATTTTGATTCCCTTTATAAATAAGATTTTTTATTATATACTATTTTTTATTGCTCTGCAATTATATATCAGAAGTGGGAAATTTGCAGAGAAAGATAATCTGCATTTTTTATCTTATAAGTTTTCCTACTATAAAAACCATATCATGGCAATATGTAAAGAACATGCTAGTGCCAGAAAACTCTGCTTTGCTTTGCTTTTTTTTTTATTTTATTTTAGATTAATGCAGTAATTGGATGGAACTGGCGAGAAGACTGAGTGCATTTTATGTGAATGCATGAAAAGAAGGGTACAAATGGATATTTGATGAATAAGATTTTGCTTTGTGGCAGCCTGCTTACTTTTTCTAAATGAGAGTTTCTCTTTGTCCATAGCACACAATTAAAATATACACATTTCAGCTTCAGTTTTAGTTAGGTGGAACTGAGTTCTAAATAATAGAGTATGTATTAGTTAGCTTTTGGTATGCAACCAACCACTCCTAAATTTAGTGGCTTAAGACAACCATTTGTTTAACTCATGATTCTGTAAGTTAATGAATTAGACAAGACTCAATTGTGAATCTTTCTTGATTTTGCTGAGTTCACTCGTTCTGTGAATCTCCTTCTGAAGGTTTTGTAGCTGTCTTCTGGTATAATGGGAAATTCTGAGTCACCTTTCTCTTGGAATCCAACAGATTATCTGGGACTTTAGATAACAGTGTAAGCAGAATCTTCCAAGAGAACCAAGAGAAGATAAACCTCAAAGCTCAGTCAGGTTTTCAGGTTTCTCCTTGTGTCCGTTGTTCAAAAAAATATAATATAACCCAATGAAGAGTGTTAGTCACTCAGACATATCCAACTCTTTGAAACTCCATGGAGTGTAGCCCACCAGGCTCCTCTGTCCATGAAATTCTCCAGGCAAGAATACTGGAGTGGGTTGCCATTTCTTCCTCCAGGGGATCTTCCTGACCCAAGGATTGAACCTGGGTCCCCTGTATTGCAGGCAGATTCTTTACCATCTGAGCCACCAGAGAAGTGCCATAATATAATCCAGTAAACAAACTCAAATTTAAGATCCATAGAAATATAATTGACCTTACCATGGGAGAAACTGATAATCTTCCTTGCAAATGTGACATGCATACAATAATGGGAAGAATCTGTGGCCACAGAATATGAATAGAAATAATTCATGCCACTTCTAGACCTACTCTTTAAAACTCATTATGTTCTCCTCATCAGTCTCCATTCAGTTAGCAGGGTAGAGACAGTTGCTTTGGGTATAAAACCTGGTCACAGATATCTTGCAACTCTTTCCATCAGGATGAACACTTCTGCTGGGCATGTGAGTTGCTTGAGTAAATAAAATATCACTGCTATGGTGTGTCCCATTTCAAGATTTAGCCTCTAGGAATCCCATTAACTCCAACATTTACCCTCTTGAAATCTGCCACCTCTGTGTAAAGAGTTTCATCTGCCTTATTGGAGAGACAGTGTGAATAAAGTGAAATTCCTCGCCATCCTTCAACTGGTCCAGCAATGCCATCTGAGCTGTCAGACACATGAATGCAGCCATCATGGGTTTCTAGCCAGCCTTGAACTACCCTAGCTTTTCCATCTCAGTCACTGGGCATGTAAATGAAGACCAAACTGAGACTGCAAATGGCAGCAATCACATAAGTGAGCTCAGATGAAGCCAGCAGAAGAATCTACCAGGTGAATCCAGAGGCTATTCGTGTGTTGTGAACTTGTTTTTATTTGTTTCTTTTTTCAACCCTTAAGTTTTGAAATAGTGTTTTATGCAGTAGTAGATAACCGGAGCAAACATGGTTACCTTGAAAGATCATTGAAGATGGATGAACCTCTATCTACTTGCATGCCTAAATGAATTGATGATGAGCTCTAGCCCCACCCCAATCTTTATAGACCTAGACATCCCCCAAGAGAGTTATGAAAGCAAAATTAAAATGTTATCCTATTGAGTCACAATATATATAGTTCTGTTTTATTTTCTTGCAACTTAGTCTATTCTAAATGATATAAGCTCCTACTATTGATGATCAGTTTATATCACAAATTTTGCTCAGCCATTGTCCATCCCATGCCAATATGCAGTTTGCTTTCTGGTGATTTAGGACATCTCAAAATTTTTCTTCCTCTCCAATAATATAGGTTATGAACCTTTGAACACCTTATGTGTTACTACTATTATAAAGAAAATTCTTACCTGTGGCCAAAGTGAAAAAAAAAAGAATCATTGTGCAATTACCCACTTAAATGTTACAGTGACAGAAAATTTTTGCCTCTGTCACATCAAAATGGGATAGAAAAAAAATTTAGTTTGTTTTGATACCAGAAAGATTGAAAACATTTATGGAGAAAAATCAAATAGAAATTCGGATGCCTTAATATCCATGAGAATAAGTCACTTTGGTTTACTCAGGCAATCATCTGTATAAGAGTTGTCAATCAAGCTGCACATGAGCACAGAACATTCAAGGTAAATACCAGCAGGTGGTCAAATCTACAAACATTAGTTTATTCACAAAAATACAATATATAAGTTTTCTACGAAATGTCTACAAACATTTTATAGTCCAGTTAGAAAGAGGATGAAAATGATATTACATTACAAGCACAATCCTGTCCATGAAGAAAGACCCTATTTCTCATAGACCAATGAATAAATGAAGTAGTAGCAAGGTAGGAAATCAATGGACAATCCTAGTACTGTAGAGTAAACCATCACAGACATAGACAAAGACATCAGTTCAGTTCAGTCACTCAGTCTGTCGGGCTCTTTGAGATCCCATGTATTGCAGCACAACAGGCCTCCCTGTTCATCACTATCTCCCGGGGTTCACTCAGACGTACGTCCATCGAGGCCATGATGCCACCCAGCCATCTCATCCTTGGTTGTCCCCTTCTCCTCCTGCCCCCAATCCCTCCCAGCATCAGAGTCTTTTCCAATGAGTCAACTCTTCTCATGAGGTGGCCAAAATACTGGAGTTTCAGCTTTAGCATCAACAGAATGATCTCTGTTAGTCTCCAAGGCAAACCATTCAATATCACAGTCATCCAAGTCTATGCCCCAACCAGTAATGCTGAAGAAGCTGAAGTTGAATGGTTCTATGGAGGCCTACAAGACTTTTTAGAACTAACACCCAAAAAGGATGTCCTTTTCATTATAGGGGACTGGAATGCAAAAGTAGGAAGTCAAGAAACACCTGAAGTAACAGGAAAATTTGGCCTTGGAATGCAGAATGAAGCAGGGCAAAGACTAATAGAGTTTTGCCAAGAAAATGCACTGGTCATAGCAAACACCCTCTTCCAACAACACAAGAGAAGACTCTACACATGGACATCACCAGATGGTCAACACCGAAATCAGATTGATTATATTCTAAATAGCTGTGAAAAGAAGAGAGGCAAAAAGCAAAGGAGAAAAGGAAAGATATAAGCATCTGAATGCAGAGTTCCAAAGAATAGCAAGAGATAAGAAAGCCTTCTTCAGCAATCAATGCAAAAAAATAGAGGAAAACAACAGGATGGGAAAGACTAGAGATCTCTTCAAGAAAATTAGACATACCAAGGGAACATTTCATGCCAAGATGGGCTCGATAAAGGACAGAAATGTTCTGGACCTAACAGAAGCAGAAGATATTAAGAAGAGGTGGCAAGAATACACAGAAGAACTGTACAGAAAAGATCTTCACGACCAGATAATCATGATGATGTGATCACTAATCTAGAGCCAGACATCTTGGAATGTGAAGTCAAGTGGGCCTTAGAAAGCATCACTACAAACAAAGCTAGTGGAGGTGATGGAATTCCAGTTGAGCTGTTTCAAATCCTGAAAGATGATGCTGTGATAGTGCTGCACTCAATATGCCAGCAAATTTGGAAAACTCAGCAGTGGCCACAGACAAAGACATACTTAAGAATTAATCACTGTAAAATCCCCAAGGTAAAACTCCATGAGAGCTGGGAAGATTTGTGCCATTTCTCTGCTAAAACAGGGAAAGTCTAGGGGAAAACAGGACAAGTTGGTCATCCTACAGATGAGTGAACAAAGAAATGGGTAAAATAATTTCCTATGGGGCATAATGGAGCACACTTACATAAGATTTGTTGTTGTTGTTCAGTTGCTCAGTCCTGTCTGACTCTTTGTGACCCCATGGACTGCAGCATGCCAGGCTTCCCTGTCCCACACTATCTCCCAGAATTTGCTCAAACTCATGTCCATTGTCTCAATCATGCCATCCAATTGTCTCATCCTGTAGTACCTTCACCTGCCCTCAATCTTTCCCAGCATGAATTTTTTTCAGTGAGTCAGCTCTTCATATCATGTGGCCAAAGTATTGGAGCTCCAGGGTCAGCATCAGTCCTTCTAATGACCAGTTAGGGTGGGTTTTCTTTAGGATTGACTGGTTTGATCTTGCTGTCCAAGGAATCTGCAAGAGTCTTCCACCACCACAGTTCAAAAGCACTGGGCCTTCCCCAGTGCCTCATAAGATTAGCTATACTAAATTTAGCCTTATCCAGTGAGATTTTCTCTAAGGAAGGAAGTGTTATATAAAGTTTCAAATACAGTAAACACTAAGCATATGTGTCTATTGAACACTTGAAATGTGGCCAATGCAATTTAGGAATTGGTTTTTAAATTTAATTGGTTTAAATATAAGCTGAAATAACCATGTGTAAGTATTTGGGATGGGTTCCTATTATTTATAATTCTGGGACAGTTGATGATCATAGGGCTATTTAAATAAGATATCATCTTGTTATGATCTGAATAACTTTTATTTGAAGAAAAATACTTTTCAATTAACATCTGTTCATTCATTTCTTAGGATTGTTTTGAGCCTATTCTTGCCTGGTAGGGTGATAGCTAGCAGTATTTGGAGACCCAGAGCATTCTCTGGAGCTAAATATAAAAGGAGATAACAGTATTATTTTTCTTCCTGTTCACAGAACATTGTAAGATTTTGAGACATATTTTTGGTATAAGTATTTACCATGAGAACTTTTCACATCTTGGTCTCGACTTTCATTTCAGAGTGGTTTCCAATTATTCTACCAAATGTTCCTTATATTACAGGTGAGTCTGTCTATTGTAATGGTTCCCTGGGGCTCAACAATAATTCAACAAGAATTCCCTGGGGCTTGCAAGAATTCACCTGCAAGACATGAGACTTTTAGGGAACATGTGTTCAATCCCTAGCCTGGGACGATTCACTAGAGAAGGAAATGGCAATTTCCTTTTCTTGTCTGGAAAATCTAATGGGCAGAGGTGCCTGAGGGGCTACAGTCCATGGGGTCACAGGAGAGTTGGACACAACTGAAACTGCAAGGAGACCCAACCAGTCCATTCTAAAGATTAGTCCTGCATATTCATTGGAAGGAATGATGCTAAAGCTGAAACTTCAATATTTGACCGTCCCATGTGAAGAGTTGACTCATTGGAAAAGACTCTGATGCTGGGAGGGGTTGGGGGCAGGAGGAGAAGGGGACAACAGAGGATGAGATGGCTGGATGGCATCACCTATTCGATGGACATGAGTTTGAGTGAACTCCGGGAGTTGGTGGTGGACAGGGAGGCCTGGGGTGCTGATTCCTGGGGTCGCAAACAGTCGGACACAACTGAGACTGAACTGAACTGAGTTACTGCTGCTGCTGCTGCTGCTGATAAGTTGCTTCAGTCGTGACCGACTCTGTGCAACCCCATAGACGGTAGCCCACCAGGCTCCCCCGTCCCTGGGTTTCTCCAGGCAAGAACACTGGAGTGGGTTGCCATTTCCTTCTCCAATGCATGAAAGTGAGAAGTGAAAGTGAAGTCGCTCAGTCGTGTCTGACTCTTAGAGACCCCATGGACTGTAGCCTACCAGACTCCTCTGCCCATGGGATTTTCCAGGCAAGAGTATTGGAGTGGGGTGCCATTGCCTTCTCCGAACTGAGTAACTAAGCAACGACAATTTGCAAGTCACTCCTCAACTGTATCCAATCTATGATCTCTTTTTCATTCATTTTTTCTCCTAATTTTCCTCTTCTTTTCTCTCTCTTTTTTAAAAATTCAGTTATCCTGAACTCCACCTAAGTTCAGTTCAGTTCAGTTCAGTTCAGTCACTCAGTCGTATCCAACTCTTTACGACCCCATGAACTGCAGCATAGCCAGGCCTCCCTGTCCATCACCAACTCCCGGAGTTCACTCAGACTCGTGTCTATCGAGTCAGTAATGCCATCCAGCCATCTCATTCTCGGTCGTCCCCTTCTCCTCCTGCCCCCAATCCTTCCCAGCATCAGAGTCTTTTCCAATGAGTCAACTCTTCCCATGAGGTGGCCAAAGTATTGGAGTTTCAGCTTTAGCATCAGTACTTCCAGTGAACACCCAGGACTATCTCCTTTAGAATGGACTGGTTGGATCTCCTTTCAGTCCAAGGGACTCTGAAGAGTCTTCTCCAACACCACAGTTCAAAAGATTCAATTCTTCGGCATTCAGCTTTCTTCACAGTCCAACTCTCACATCCATACATGACCACAGGAAAAACCATAGCCTTGACTAGACAGACCTTTGTTGGCAATGTAATGTCTCTGCTTTTTAATATGCTGTCTAGGTTGGTCATAACTTTCCTTCCAAGGAGTAAGCGTCTTTTAATTTCATGGCTGCAGTCACCATCTGCAGTGATTTTGGAGCCCCCCCCAAAATAAAATCTGACACTGTTTCCACTGTTTCCCCATCTATTTCCCATGAAATGATGGGACCAGATGCCATGATCTTCGTTTTCTGAATGTTGAGCTTTAAGCCAAGTTTTTCACTCTCCTCTTTCACTTTCATCAAGAGGCTTTTTAGCTCCTTTTCACTTTCTGCCATAAGGGTGGTGTCATCTGCATATCTGAGGTTATTGATATTTCTTCCAGCAAACTTGATTCCAGCTTGTGCTTCTTCCAGCCTAGCATTTCTCATGGTGTAGTCTGCATATAAGTTAAATAAGCAGGGTGACAATATGCAGCTTTGATGTACACCTTTTCCTATTTGGAAGCAGTCTGTTGTTCCATGCCCCCCTACTTATTCACAAATGACTCTTCAATACCCTGTGAAATCACTGACCCCTACCTTTGTATATTTTGGGCTTCCCAAGTGGCTCAAACAGTAAAGAATCCATTTGCAATGATCCATGTGTCAGGGAGATCCCCTGGAGAAACAAATGGCTACCCATTCCAGTATTCTTGCCTGGAGAATTCCACGGATAGGGTAGCCTGCCATGCTACAATCCATGGCGTCACAAAGAGTCAGAAATGACTGAGTAACTAACACAATACATGTGATGTGTTTTACAATATCACTTATTCTGAAAAAGAGAAAAGAAAATGGACAAATAAATACTGGGTAAGTACTCAGAACATGTCATTTTATATAGTTACTAACTAATTCTTGACAGATTGTATGAGAATAGTAGTATTTTTTCTATTCTCTCTATGAAAAAACTGAGGCCTAGAGTATATCAGTAATTTAACCACAGATACATAGTTATGAAGTATTTGTATTTCCATTAAAACACATTTTTTTTTTTCTGATAAGAACATCTCATTGCACTACCTTATTAGCAACATTAGCCCTGGCTTTTATAACCACTACGCTTTGGGACATTGGGGTACCATGAAGAAGTTTTTTCTGTCTAAGAAAACCTTAACATAGGTAATTGATCTCATACAGTCTACTCATAGATGAGGCTTTGCTCTGTCTCAAACCTGACTGAGAGCAAGAAATGTAACATGGAAATTTTATAAATGATCCTTTGCCTCTAATAAACTGTTTTCCTAGCTACCTTTCAGTTCCAAATGCCCCATCTCACCTCTGTTTTTTTTTTTTGTTTGTTTTGTGTTTTTTTGTGGTTTTTTTTTTTTTTTTTTTTTTTTTTTTTTTTTTTGTGGTAAATTTTATTTTGACAAAAAAATTTTTTTTTT
>SJYT01077830.1:82138-128495 GCA_006410635.1 Cephalophus harveyi
ACTTTGGCCACCTCATGCGAAGAGTTGACTCATTGGAAAAGACTCTGATGATGGGAGGGATTGGGGGCAAGAGGAGAAGGGGACGACAGAGGATGAGATGGCTGGATGGCATCACTGATTCGATGGATGTGAGTTTGAGTGAACTCCAGGAGTTGGTGATGGACAGGGAGGCCTGGAGTGCTGCAATTCATGGGGTCACAAAGAGCTGGACACGACTGAACGACTGAACTGAATTGACCTGACTGATTAGCAATGTTGAGCATTTTTCCATGTTCCTGTTGGCCATCTGCATGTCCTCTTTGGAAAAATGTCTATTTACGTCTTCTGCCCATTTTTAATCAGGTTGTTTGTTTTCTGATTTAGTTGTCTGAGTTGTTGATATATTTTTGATAATATTTCTGCAAATATTTTCTCCCATTCAGTAGGCTGTCTTTTTGATGGTTTCCTTGGCTCTGCAAAAGTTTTTAAGTTTAATTAGGTCCCATTTGCCTATTTTTGCTTTTACTTTCTTTACTTTGGAAGACAGATTCAAAAAAATGTTTCTATGGTTTATGTCAGAGTGTTCTGCCTATGTTTTCCTCTAGGAAAACATGGTTTTATGGTTTCCAGTCTTACACTTAGGTCTTTAATTCATTTTGAATTTATTTTTATATATGGTGCTAGAGAATATATATATATACATTATTATTTATTTATTTATTGCTTGTTTGTTCTGTTTTTGTCTGTGCTTCACAGGGCTTATGGGATCTCAGTTCCCCAACCAGGGACCAAACCTGGACACCACCAGTGAAAGCCGAAATTCTAGCCACTAGGCCACCAGGGAACTCATGAGAATATTCTCCTTTCATGCTTTTACAGGCCACCAGGGAACTCATGAGAATATTCTCCTTTCATGCTTTTACATGCTGAATGAAATGTTCTTAACTATTCATGCATGGACTACTTTGCCACTCCGGGGAAGCTTAGGGACTCTGTCTCAAATATGTTTTTAAATACATAAAACAAAATATATGGGATTATATCTGAAACAATTTACATTAAAATATATTTACCAAAATATTTAAACAAACCAAATGTATGCTACAGTAATGTAGCTATGATCTGAATGTTTGTGTCTCCCCAAAACTCAAATACTGGAATCCTAACACCAATGTGATGGTGTTAGGAGGATGAGCCTTCCAGAGGTCATTAGGTCATGAGGGTGGAGCTCCCATGAATGGGATTAGTGCTTAAAATGGGGTTAGAATCACTCAAGAGTTCTCTTACCCTCTTTCACTATGTGAAGGTACAAGGAGAGGTCTGTGATCCAGAAGAGAGCCTTCCCCTAACCTTGTTGGCACCCTGATTATAGACAAAAGTTAAGGGCTGAAAGAACTGTGAGAAATAAATTTCTGTATTTCTTGTAAGTATTAAGTACTTACAAGCTACTTAATACATAGAATTTTGTTGTACCACCCTGAATGGGCTAAAGTAATGTGTTTTTTTACATTAAACAACAAGATCAAGCAGCAGACTTAAGGACCATGATTTCTAGGTAGAAGCAAGCATAAATGAAAATTTCTATTACATAGAAAAACTATGTGATACAAACCATAATATATTCAATATGAAAATAACTACGCTTTCTATTGTTGACAACACCATGTTGTTGTTCAGTTGCTAAGTCATGTTCAACTCTTTGTGACTCCATGGACTGCAGCATGCCAGGCTTCCCTGTTCTTCACTATCGCCCTGAGTTTGCTCAGATTCATGTCCACTGAGTCAGTGATGCTATCTATCTATATACCGTTGATACTGCTAATAAATCTGTCATATATTGCCTACATTTATCTTTGAAGGCAATGCTAAATTTCGATTAGTGCTTGGTAAAAATAAAGACATAAATTTTCCCTATCTACATTCATAGACCCCTCAAATTCTACCCATCGCCTCTCAGAGGCCAGTGGATCCCAGGTAAGAATGCTGGGTGTGGAGGGAGAGAGCAGAGGACATCAAAAACTCAGAAGCCAGATTGGACATTGACATGTAGACATTAGAGACAGATGACATAAAATAGGACCACAAACCTGGTCTCAAACTCTTCCAAATCAATAAAGGATAGCAATTCGAAAGTTGGAAAATAGTAACCTTAGGACAAAGGATGGCAAGTCAAGTAAGATGAGTCTGAAAAAATCAAGGGGTTGTACATAAAAATGGAGGAATAATTGTCAAGAAGTGGCAGTAAGAATCAAGGAAGATATTGACCTTGACTTCCACATCTGAAGGAGAACTTAAGAAACCTGCAAAGAGAAGCAGTGCTCTGAGAATCAAATTGTAATTAGTGCAAGGAGGTGGAAAAAAGCACAAAAACATGGTTAAGGATGTGAGGTAGTTTTTTACCCTGTAGACTGGACAGTGGGAAAAATAAGGAGATGCAGTTATGCATAGATATACATTCTTTTTCATGTCCTTTTCCATTATGGCCTTTTCACAAGGTGTTGAATATTGTTCCTTGTGCTCTCCAGTATGACTTTGTTGTTTATCCATTTTATATATCCCAGTTTGCATCTGCTAATCACAGCAGTAATTAACACAACACTGTAAATCAACTATACTTCAATTAAAACAATAAAGAAAGAAAGAAAAGATTAGTAGAGAGGATACCTGTTGGGGGGGGGAGTGCAGTTTGGACTAGAATGGCTGCACATGAATGTGAGAAGATGTTATCTGAGGCATTTAATTCTTGGATGGTAATATGAACCCATTATCCAGAGATAACCAATTCAGTGTCACTGTTTGGAATTTTTACTGCTGTAAAATTTATCATGATAAAATTCAAAGTGATAGGAATTTCCAGTCTTATGGAATTAAATACCCATAAAAGTGAAATGCTTTTGGGAATTTCCTGGCAATCCAGTGATTAAGACTCAGCACTTTCAGTGTTGGGGTTGGGGCTCAATCCCTGGTAGGGAAACAAAGATCCTGCATTGTCAAGGCCAAAATAAAAAAAAAAGGAAAGGAAAAAGAAATGTTCTCCATGTTACCATTGAGTAGAAGAATTTCTCATGGCATTGAAAAATTATTATAGAATATTAAATACAAAATCAGGAAAACAAACCATATACAATAAAATTTAAATTTTATTAAAATTTCTATCTGCATGGAAAAAGATATTAATTTCTTTACAGTAAATTTATCACTAAATGGTGGAATTGTGTTATCTTAATTTTATTCTTGGAGAAGGAAATGGCAACCCACTCCAGTACTCTTGCCTGGAAAATCCCATGGATGGAGGAGCCTGGTAGGCTACAGTCCATGGGGTATTTGTTCTTTACTCAAGTTAAAAATTGATAAATAATTAAAGACCAGGTAAATGGCAAATCAAAAACTATTGCATAGGAGACAGTTTCTTATATTTGGACTTCATGGGATCTAAGTTTAGTAGATGTATTTATTCTAAGTTAAGAAAAATGTTCAAAGAAATTTGAGGTACTATTATATGAATCATCTATTAACCATAAATCTAGAATAAACATCAATATGGATTGAGTGTTTTGTACTTCCTAAGATATGGCTATTTAGTAAGATAAACAACAATGCTATGAACAGAACTGATATCATTAGCAGATAGAACTGTTTAAAGTGTATATAACAAGCTCACCTCCCCAAGATGCCACTGAAGCTGAAGTGACAAATCTCATGTTATTTAATTCATGTCAATAATTAGCTTCTAGAGTTTTGTTTGTTAGATTCAACCAAGGAACTCTTTCCAGGAAACTTGAGCAGATATCTTGCAAATAATTGACATTATTGTAAACAATGAAGAGTGCCAATATCTTGGGATCAATAGATCATCTATGTAGGAAAAAAATTATTTAAAGAATACTTCTTGTGGAAGTAGACAAGTAGCATGTTGTTGATACGACCCCAAAACTTCCAATCAGCCACTTAGACACTGTTCTTTTTTTTTTTCAATTTAGCCATGGATGATCATTGCTGGTACATCAAGAGATGTTACAAAATAGTGATATTCTGTCTTTTTTCTTCTTTTTTTCAGTTACTAACTGGGATAATCAACGAAGAAAAACTTTCTCAGTTTCAATCTGATTATCTGTTACTGCAGTTGGGGGTTGGAAAGTCCCTCATTTGCCAGTTCTGAAATTAAGTTGGTTCACTAGCATCTTCTAACAGCATCAAAATGCAGTTGTTTTTCTTAAAGGTACCATTATGAATTCCTAGATCTGAACATATTTTATGTAGCTCAATCTATTGTAGTTATTATCCTTGATATAGTCAGCATTTCCATATATGGACCGCAGGAGATGATCCAAATGGGCTCCCGAGTTCTTTTCACACAATCCCAAATGCCTGATATCTTTTTTGCTCTTCTGTGCTGTGCTGTGCTTACTTGCTCAGTCATGTCCGACTCTTTGTGACCCCATGAACTGTAGCCTGCCAGGCTCCTCTGTCCTTGGGGATTCTCCAGGCAAGAATACTGGAGTGGGTTGCCATGTCCTCCTCCAAGGGATCTTCCCAACTCAGGAATCGAACCCAGGTCTCCTGCATCACACGCTGATTCTTTACCATCTGAGCTGCCAGGGGAGCCCCTTTTGCTCTCCTACATATAGCAAAATGCAGAAGGCTCATCTTGTACCTTTCTTGCCTCAGCTCTGTAATCAATTATTTCTCCTATGAACCCTGTTTTCTTTCTTTCTTTAAAAAAAATAATTATTTACTTTGGCTGCTCTGGGTCTTCGTTGCTTTGTGTGGGCTTTCTCTGGTTGCGGCCAGGGAGGGCTACTCTCTGTAGCCCTTCTTATTGCAGTGGGGTTCTTATTGCAGTGGCTGGACTTCTTATTGCAGTGGCTTCTCTTATTGCAGAGCACGGGCTCCAGTACGTCAGCCTCAGTTGTTGCAGCACATGGACTCAGTAGTTGTGGCCCACAGGTTTAGTTGCCCCGTGGTATACAGGATCTTTCCGGACCAGGGATTGAGCCCATGACTCTTGTATTGGCAGGTGGATTCTTATCCACTGTGCTACCAGGCAAGCCCACCCTGTTTTCTTGTAATGGTAAATGGTAGAGACTACAATCTGGACCATATGGGTAGGATTCACAGGCTTTGATACACTTAAATCATGCTTTCAGTTTCAATATTTCTTTTTACAAGTGTTCCCATTTTACTCAGAGCAAAATTCTTTCAATGACCCATAAGGCTCAACATAATTTGCATGTCGTCTTTCTTCATCTTTACCATATGTGGGTCTGTCTTTGGGCTGTCCTTTGCTGGAAATGCCCTTTGCTTAGATATGTCCATAGCTCAATCTCTCACTCTCTTTAAGTCTTTGCTTAATCTTATCTTCTCATCGAAGCCAATCCCGTCAAATTTATTTAAAAATCCACCATTTGGCTCCCTCCCTAAATTCACTCCCAATGTCCTGTGTTCTTTTCTTTTTTTAGTATCATTTCTCATTCTCTCACATACTTTACAATTTATCGATTTATTTTCCTCCTCCTAAAATCTAAGCTCCACAAAGGCAAAGATTTTGGTCTCTGCTGTGCTTAGGACAGTACCTGCACATGGTAGGTATTCAGGACCTATTTGCCCAGTGAATAAAATGAGTGAACCCTTAGGACATTTCTGAATCACCATGCACACTTAGCTTGTTAGTATGCCTTAATTTTCAAGGAAACAGATTGAATTTCAAGTAAACAAAACTCATTAAGAAACTAAGTTATACTCCAATATATGGAGACAAGTCCATGAATTTCAAAACTATTTTGACATTTCTGGGTGTGTGCTCAGACTCTAAACAATGTTTCTGCATTCATTTTTGAAAAATAAATATAAATATAATTTAAACTAAATCCTAAAATCCTTTCAGTAAGGAAAACAAATATCAGAATTAGATGTACCCCAGTGGATAGAACTTACTATTGCCCCAGAGAAGTTTAGTCTGCTTAAGGCCCATGTTTTCCTAATATAATTAAATTGATCAACTATTAGTAACAGGCCCCAAACTCTACTTTTGTATAAAATTAGTGATTAAAATTATTTTGTTTGTATGACAAACAATTCCCATAGATTAATGAATTCTGAAGAGATTTAAATTTATGCTGGAGAAAAATCGGGGCACCACAGTGTTACTGGATTGAGCACTGGACTGAAAAAGTGTAGATGACGTTGGTTGTCAACTTGGTCATTAACTAGTTGGGTTACCTTGGGCAAGTCAAGAATCTGAACTTAAAAGGCTCTTTGAGTATGACCAACCTCCTCCATCTGGTTCACACTGACGGGAGATAGTGATATGGAGACAGTACATTCTGTTATTGGAAAGTTATTCTTTAGGTTGAATTGCAGTTTGCCTCTTTTTATTTCATTGATCTCCTTTGTGTCTACCAAAGAAAACACTTCAGTTAGCTACTCCTCTGTGGAAGGTATTTAGCGGGGTAAGAACATCATCTCTTGACTTAGCCTTACAGATTTTCAATTTAATTCCCTCACTTCCTATGTAACTTTCATTAGGTTACTTTTCGAAGTTTCACTTTCCTCATTGGTAAAATGGGCATAATCATAGTACCTATCAGATGGGAAAATTATTACTATTTTAAAAAATCATTTAATTATTTACTTGGCTGCGTGGGGTCTTGGCTGCAGTACTGCCGGGTCTTCACTGCATTGTGCAGGATCTTTAATTGTGGTGCACAGACTCTAGTTGCAGCACATGGGATTTTAGTTTCCTAACCAGGGATCGAACCTGCATCTCCTGTATTGCAAGGTGAATTCTTAACCCCTGGACCACCAGGAAAGTCCCCATATGGGATTATTATTAATATTACTATTATCCCACATGAAATACTTTTAAATATTTAAGAATAGTCATTATGCTTTCCCATGATTTTTTACTTCTTCAGGTTAACTACTTCCAAGTCCTTAAAATATTGTCTAGAATGACATGGTTTCCAGAAGCCTTGTCTTCATCCTTAGGTTACCTCTTAGTTTGCCACTCATCTTCTTTTTAAAAATATATTTATTTTGGCTGGGTTGGGTCTTAGTTGCAGTTCCTGGAATCTTCATTGTGGCAGGCAGACTCCTTAGTTTTGGCATGTGGGAGCTAGTTCCCTAACCAAGGATCAAACCTGGGCCCCCGCATTGGGAGCAAGGATTCTTACCCACTGGACCATCAGGGAACTTCCACCACTCTTCTTCTTAAATGTGGCACCCAAACTAAAAAAACTATATTCAGTTCAGTTCAGTTCAGTCGCTCAGTCGTGTCCGACTCTTTGCGACCAGATGATGTTGAAATCATTCCTTCCAGTGATCTAAACTTTGAGCAGATTGTATTTTAAATATCTCAGTTTCAGTTCAGTTCAGTTCAGTTCAGTCACTCAGTCATGTCCGACTCTTTGTGACCCCATGAATCGCAGCATGCCAGGCCTCCCTGTTCACTACCATCTCTCGGAGTTCACTCAGACTCACGTCCATCGAGTCCGTGATGCCATCCAGCCATCTCATCCTCGGTCGTCCCCTTCTCCTCCTGACCCCAGTCCCTCCCAGCATCAGAGTCTTTTCCAATGAGTCAAATCTTCGCATAAGGTGGCCAAAGTACTGGAGTTTCAGCTTTAGTGTCATTCCTTACAAAGAAACCCCAGGGCTGATCTCCTTCAGAATGGACTGGTTGGATCTCCTTGCAGTCCAAGGGACTCTCAAGAGTCTTCTCCAACACCACAGTTCAAAAGCATCAATTCTTCGGCGCTCAGCCTTCTTCACAGTCCAACTCTCACATCCATACATGACCACAGGAAAAACCATAGCCTTGACTAGAAACTTCAGCTTCTTCAGCATTACTGGTTGGGGCATAGACTTGGATAACTGTGATATTGAATGGTTTTCCTTGGAGACGAACAGAGATCATTCTGTCGTTTTTGAGATTGCATCCAAGTACTGCATTTCGGACTCTTTTGTTGACCATGATGGCTACTCCATTTCTTCTGAGGGATTCCTGCCCGCAGTAGTAGATATAATGGTCATCTGAGTTAAATTCACCCATTCCAGTCCATTTTAGTTCGCTGATTCCTAGAATGTCAATGTTCACCCTTGCCATCTCTTGTTTGACCACTTCCAATTTGCCTTGATTTATGGACATGACATTCCAGGTTCCTATGCAGTATTGCTCTTTACAGCATCGGATCTTGCTTCTATCACCAGTCACATGCACAACTGGGTATTGTTTTTGCCTTGGCTCCATCCCTTCATTCTTTCTGGAGTTATTTCTCCACTCACCTCCAGTAGCATATTGGGCACCTAATGACCTGGGGAGTTCCTCTTTTTTAACCTATTATTTTGCCTTTTCATACTGTTCATGGGGTTCTCAAGGCAAGAATACTGAAGTGGCTTGCCATTCCCTTCTCCAGTGGACCACATTCTGTCAGATGTCTCCACCATGACCCGCCCGTCTTGGGTTGCCCTGTAGGCAAGGCTTGGTTTCATTGAGTTAGACAAGGCTGTGGTCCTAGTGTGATTAGATTGACTAGTTTTCTGTGAGTATGGTTTCACTGTGTCTGCCCTCTGATGCCCTCTTGCAGCATTGCCTTTCTTCGGGAGTGGAATGAAAACTGACCTTTTCCAGTCCTGTGGCCACTGCTGAGTTTTCCAAATTTGCTGGCATATTGAGTGCAGCACATTCACAGCATCATCTTTCAGGATTTGAAATAGCTCAACTGGAATGCCATCACCTCCACTAACTTTGTTCATAGTGATGCTTTCTAAGGCCCACTTGACTTCACATTCCAGGATGTCTGGCTCTAGATGAGCGCAGGCGGCTAAGCACAGGTGACTGCAACCGACCAACGCACCAAGCACAGGCGGCTGCAACCGACCGATGCACTAAGCGTGGCCAAGAGGAGCTACCCCACATCCGAGGACAGGGGCAGTGGCCAAGAGTGCCAGGCTGCGATGGCTAGGAATGGCCGAGAGGAGCTACCCTGCGTCTGAGGCCATGGGCGGTAGCCAGGAGAAACTACCCTGCTTCTGAGGCCAGGGGAGGGCGCTGGGAGGAGCCACCCCATGCCCGAGAGCAGAGGTGGCGGCTGGGAGGAGTCACACCACCTCCAAGGAGCAGTGGCTGTGTGGGCACAGGAGGGCCTAGAGAAGCCATCCCACATTGAAGGTCAGAAAGGGCAGCGGTGAGGAGATACCCCTCATCCAAGGTAAGGAGCAGCGGCTGTGCTTTGCTGGAGCAGTCATGAAAAGAAACCCCACACCCAAGTTAAGAGAAACCCAAGTAAGATGGTAAGTGTTGCAAGAGGGCATCAGAGGGCAGACACACTGAAACCATACTCACAGAAAACTAGTCAATCTAATCACACTAGGACCACAGCCTTGTCTAACTCAGTGAAACTAAGCCATGCCCGTGGGGCAACCTAAGAAGGGCGGGTCATGGTGGAGAGGTCTGACAGAAGGTGGTCCACTGGAGAAGGGAATGGCAAGCCACTTCAGTATTCTTGCCTTGAGAATCCCATGAACAGTATGAAAAGGCAAAATGAGAGGATACTGAAAGAGGAACTCCCCAGGTCAGTAGGTGCCCAATATGCTACTGGAGATCAGTGGAGAAATAACTCCAGAAAGAATGAAGGGATGGAGCCAAAGCAAAAGCAATACCCAGTTGTGGATGTGACTGGTGATAGAAGCAAGGTCCGATGCTGTAAAGAGCAATATTGCATAGGAACCTGGAATGTCAGGTCCATGAATCAAGGCAAATTGGAAGTGGTCAAACAAGAGATGGCAAGGGTGAACATTGACATTCTAGGAATCAGCAAACTAAAATGGACTGGAATGGCTGAATTTAACTTAGATGACCATTATATCTACTACTGTGGGCAGGAATCCCTCAGAAGAAATGGAGTTGCCATCACGGTCAACAAAAGAGTCCAAAATGCAGTACTTGGATGCAATCTCAAAAATGACAGAATGATCTCTGTTAGATAGAGTGCCTGATGAACTATGGAATGAGGTTCCTGACATTGTACAGGGGACAGGGATCAAGACCATCCCCATGGAAAAGAAATGCAAAAAAGCAATATGGCTGTCTGGGGAGGCCTTACAAATAGCTGTGAAAAAAAGAGAAGTGAAAAACAAAGGAGAAAAGGAAAGATATAAGCATCTGAATGCAGAGTTCCAAAGAATAGCAAGAAGAGATAAGAAAGTCTTCCTCAGCGGTCATATTTGATTAACAATACTATATTAGTTTCAGTTGTACAGAAAAATGATTCAGTTATACATGTCTATCGTTTTTCAAATCATTTTCCTATTTAGGTTATTATAGAATATTGAGCACAGTTTCTTTAAAATTAGAATTTTCATCTTTTCTATATAAGCACCAAGGAATGGAATTGCTGTATCATATGGTAACTCTAATTTTAGTTTTTTAAGGAATCTCCATTGTTATTGTCCATAGGAGTAGCACCAATTTATTCCCACCAGCAGTGTAGGAGGGTTCCCATTTCAGAATTATATTATTTTATTAAGATGAGCTAAGAATAAAATTTGTTATAGGCTCAGAAAGTGAGGCACAGATTTTTAATTTTAATTTGATGTAGACTTTTTTTTATTCTCTAGATTTGGCTTATTTACTCTATTATTTCTCTTTCAGTACCTAAATTCTGAAATTCTCAGATTATGTAAAAGATAATATATGTGTGTGTGTTTGTATGTGTGTGTATGTATGCGTAAACACATATATATATATATATTCAGTTCAGTTCAGTTCAGTCGCTCAATCGTGTCTGACTCTTTGTGACCCCATGAATTGCAGCACACCAGGCCTCTCTGTCCATCACCAACTCTTGAAGTTCACTCAGACTCACGTCTATCAAGTCAGTGATGCCATCCAGCCATCTCATTCTCTGTCATCCCCTTCTCATGCTCCCAATCCTTCCCAGCATCAGAGTCTTTTCCAATGAGTCAACTCTTCGCATGAGGTGGCCAAAGTACTGGAGTTTCAGCTTCAGCATCATTCCCTCCAAAGAAATTGCAGGGCTGATCTCCTTCAGAATAGATTGGTTGGATCTCCTTGCAGTCCAAGGGACTCTCAAGAGTCTTCTCCAACACCACAGTTCAAAAGCATCAGTTCTTCAGTGCTCAGCTTTCTTCACAGTCCAACTCTCACATCCATACATGACTGCTGGAAAAACCATAGTCTTGACTAGACAGAGCTTTGTTGGCAAAGTAATGTCTCTGCTTTTCAATATGCTGTTTAGGTTAGTCATAACTTTACCTCCAAGGAGTAAGCATCTTTTAATTTCATGGCTGCAATCTCAGCATCTGCAGTGATTTTGGAGCCTCAAAAAATAAAGTCTGACACTGTTTCCACTGTTTCCCCATCCATCTGCAATGAAGTGATGGGACCAGATGCCATGATCTTTGTTTTCTGAATGTTGAGCTTTAAGCCAACTTTTTCACTCTCCTCTTTCACTTTCATCAAAGGCTTTTTAGCTCCTCTTCACTTTCTGCCTTAAGGGTGGTGTCATCTGCATATCTGAGGTTATTGATATTTCTCCCGGCAATCTTGATTCCAGCTTGTATTTCTTCCAGCTAGTGTTTCTCATGATGTAGTCTGCATAGAAGTTAAATAAGCAGGGTGACAATATACAGCCTTGACGTACCCCTTTTCCTATTTGGAACCAGTCTGTTGTTCCATGTCCAGTTCTAACTGTTGCTTTCTGACCTGCATAGAGGTTTCTCAAGAGGCAGGTTAGGTGGTCTGGTATTCCCATCTCTTTCAGAATTTTCCATAGTTTATTGTCATCCACAGACTTTGGCATAGTCAATAAAGCAGAAATAGATGTTTTTCTGGAACTCTCTTGCTTTTTCCATGATTCAGTGGATGTTGGCAATTTGATCTCTGGTTCCTCTGCCTTTTCTAAAGCCAGCTTGAACATCTGGAAGTTCATGGTTCACATATTGCTAAAGCCTGGCTTCGAGAATTTGTAGCATTACTTTACTAACATGTGAGATTAATGCAATTGTGTGATAGTTTGAGCATTCCTTGGCATTTTCTTTCTTTGGGATTGGAATGAAAACTGACCTTTTCCAGTCCTGTGGCCACTGATGAGTTTTCCAAATTTGCTGGCATATTGAGTGCAGCACTTTCACGGCATCCTTTTTCAGGATTTGAAATAGCTCAACTGGAATTCCATCACCTCCACTAGCTTTGTCCATAGTGATGCTTACTAAGGCCCAGTTCATTTCACATTCCAGGATGCCTGGCTCTAGGTGAGTGATCACACCATCATGATTATCTGGGTCATAAAGATCTTTTTTGCACAGTTCTTCTGTGTATTCTTGCTACCTCTTCTTAATATCTTCTACTTCTGTTAGGTCCATACCATTTCTGCCCTTTATCGAGCCCATCTTTGCATGAAATGTTCCCTTGGCATCTCTAATTTTCTTGAAGGGATCTCTAGTCTTTCCCATTCTGTTGTTTTCCTCTATTTCTTTGCATTGATTGCTGAAGGCTTTCTCTTCACTCCTTGCTATTCTTTGGAACTCTGTATTCAGATGTTTATCTCTGTCCTTTTCTCCTTTGTTTTTCACTTCTCTTCTTTTCACAGCTATTTGTAAGGCCTCTCCAGACAGCCATTTTGCTTTTTTGCATTATTTTTCGTTGATCCCTGTCTACTGTACAATGTCATGAACCTCCATCCATAGTTCATCAGGGATTCTATCTGATCTAGTCCCTTAAATATATTTCTCACTTCCACTGTATAATTATGAGGGATTTGATTTAGATCATACTTGAATGGTCTAGTGGTTTTCCCTACTTTCTTCATTTTCTGTCTGAATTTGGAAATACGGAGTTCATGATCTGATCCACAGTCAGCTCCTGGTCTTGTTTTTGCTGACTGTATAGAGCTGTTCCATCTTTGGCTGCAAATAATATAATCAATCTGATTTCAGTCTTAACCATGTGGTGATGTCCATGTGTAGAGTAGTCCCTTGGGTTGTCAGAAGAGGCTGTTTGCTATAACCAGTGCATTACCTTGGCAAAACTATATTAGCCTTTGTCCTGCCTCATTCCGCATTCCAAGATCAAATTTGCCTGTTACTCCAGGTGTTTCTTGACTTCCTACTTTTGCATTCCAATCCCCTATAATGAAAAGGACATCTTTTTTGGGTGTTAGTTCTAAAAGGTCTTGGAGGTCTTCAATTATTGTGATATTGAATTGTTTGCCTTTGAAAGGAACAGAGATCATTCTGTCATTTTTGAGATTGCATCCAAGTACCGCATTTCAGACTCTTTTGCTGATCATGATGGCTACTCCATTTCTTCTAAGGGATTCCTGCCCTCAGTAGTAGATATAATGGTCATCTGAGTTAAATTCACACATTCCAGTCAATTTTAGCTCGCTGATTCCTAGAATGTAGACATTCACTCTTGTCATCTCCTGTTTGACCACTTCCAATTTGCCTTGATTGATGGATATAACATTCCAGGTTCCTATGCAATATTGCACTTTACAGCATCGGACCTTGCTTCTATCACCAGTCACATCCATAACTGGGTATTGCTTTTGCTTTGGTTCCATCCTTCATTCTTTCTGGAGTTATTTCTCAACTGATCTCCAGTAGTATATTGGGCATCTACTGACCTGGGAGTTCCTCTTTCAGTATCCTATCATTTTGCCTTTTCATACTGTTCATGGGGTTCTCAAGGCAAGAATACTGAAGTGATTTGCCATTTCCTTCTCCAGTGGACCACCTTCTGTCTGACCTCTCCACCATGACACACCCTTCTTGGGTGGTCCACACAGCATGGCTTAGTTTTATTGAGTTAGGCAAGGCTGTGGTCTATGATTAGATTGACTAGTTCTGTGATTATGGTTTCAGTGTCTGCCCTTTGATGTCTTTTGCCCTACTGTCTTACTTGGGTTTCTCTTATCTTGGACGTGGGGTATCTCTTCACAGCTGCTCTAGCAAAGCGCAGCCACTGCTCCTTACCTTGGATGAGGGGTATTGCCTCACCGCCACCCCTCCTGACCTTTAGCCAAATCCATTTTGGACTTTTGGCTACCAATATTGTAAAAACAAAATATGTATTATTTTGAACCACTAAGATTTAGTAATTTAGCAGCAAGAGGAAACTCATACATCACACTGACCTTACCATTATCCTTCTCCCTTTGTCATTCTCCCACAGCTACCTTATCAACCTTGAACGATTCAGATTTGAATTCTACTCTGGATGTGATATGATCAATTTTTGACAATTAAATAATTATGTTTTTCAAATACATATGTATCCAGGGTTGTCTACTTTAGGACATTTAGTTACATCATATATATATATATATATATAAAATATATATATAATTAATAGAAAACTATTTTTCTTTAATATTTATTTAATATCTTCTCTACACAGCAATGTGTAACAAATTGTATTTCCAAAGACTGATTTTGATATTCCTTTGAGAGATCAAATTTAGAACCTTAACTTTATTTTTCATCTTATTTTTTTCATAAGGCCTTACCGTATTTTCATTCATTACAATCCCAAAGAAAGGCAATGTGAAAGAATGCTCAAACTACTGCACAGTTGCACTCTTCTTACAGACTAGCAAAGTTAAGGTCAAAATCTCCAACAAGGCTTCAACAGTACATGAAACGTGAACTTCCAGATATTCAAGCTTGATTTAGAAAGGGCAGCAGAAATAGAGATCAAATTGCCAACATCCATTGGATTATCAAAAAAGCAAGAGAGCTACTGGAAAAAAAAAATCTACTTCTGATTTATTGACTATGCCAAAGACTTTGACAGTGTGGATCACAACAAACTGTGGAAAATTCTGAAAGAGATGGGAGTACCAGACCACCTGACCTGCCTCCTGAGAAATCTGTATGCATGTCAAGAAGCAACAGTTAAAACTGGATATGAAACATCAGACTGGTTCCAAATCGGGAAAGAAGTATGTCAAGGTTATATATTGTCACCCTGCTTATTAAACTTACATGCAGAGTACATCATGAGAAATGCTGGGGTGGATCAAGCACAAGCTGGAATCAAGATTGCCGGGAGAAATACCAATAACCTCAGATATGCAGATGACAACATCCTTATGCCAGAAAATGAAGAAATACCAAAGAACCTCTTGATGAAAATGAAAGAGGAGAGTTAAAAAGTTGGCTTAAAGCTCAACATTCAGAAAACTAAGATTGGTCCCATCACTTCATGGCAAATAGATGGGGAAACAATTAAAACAGTGACAGTCTTTTTCTGGGGGGGTCTTCAAAATCACTGCAGATTATGACTGCAGCCATGAAATTAAAAGATGCTTACTCCTTGGAAGGAAAGTTATGACCAACCTAGACAGCATATTAAAAAGCCAAGACATTACTCTGTCAACAAAGGTCCATCTAGTCAAAGCTATCATTTTTCCAGTAGTCATGTATGGATGTGAGAGTCGAACTATAAAGAAAGGAGAGCACTGAAAAACTGATGTTTTTGAACTGTGGTGTTGGATGAGACATTTGAGAGTCCCTTGGATAAGAAGGAGATCCAACCAGTCCATCCTAAAGGAAATCTGTACTGAATATTCATTGGAAGGACTGATGCTGAAGCTGAAATTTCAATTATTTGGCCACCTGATGCGAAGAACTTACTCATTTGAAAAGACCTTGAGGCTGGGAAAGATTGAAGGCAGAGGGAGAAGGTGATGACAGAGGATGAGATATTCGGATGGCATCACTGACTCTATGGACATGAGTTTGAGTAACTCCAGGAGTTGGTGATGGACAGGGAAGCCTGGATTGCTGCAGTCCATTGTATCACAAAGAGTCAGACATGACTGAGCGACTGAACTGAATGAACTTATTAATCCTTATTCATTAGCATTATTCCTTATTAATCTTCAATATCAGGTAAAATAAACATAAAAATGATAAAACACTCCTTTTATCACTAAATCATAAACATTCAAGAAAAAGCTCTTTATAAACAAATTGAGAAGTAGTACAAATTGAAAATACATACTTTAAAGATAGTTTTTAAAATGTTGAATAGTTTAAAAGTATATAATTACAAAAACTTTTCCAAATCATAAGAACTGTTACCTAATTAAATTCTATTATTCAAATAAATTATTTAATGACAAAGCATTATATCCTTGATCCTAGTTACCAACACAATAACACAAGTTTACAGTGAAAAATATTATTTTGATTTAGGCCCTCTTTGTAATATTAAAAGCAATAAACAGAAATTTTACAGCATGACTGTTTAGCTGTTGATTTCAAATGACAAATAGTTTCATATTCAATATCTTATCATAAAACCTAAAACAAATGAAGTAGTGATATGGCTAAAAGTCAAAATATTTCAGAAAATAATAATTCACTTCAGTTCAGTTCATTTCAGTCGCTCAGTCGTGTCCAACTCTTTGCGACCCCATGAATCACAGCATGGCCAGGCCTCCCTGTCCATTACCAATTCCCAGAGTTCACCCAGACTCGCGTCCATCAAGTCAGTAATGCCATTCAGCCATCTCATCCTCTGTTGTCCCCTTCTCCTCCTGCCCCCAATCCCTCCCAGCCTCAGAGTCTTTTCCAATCAGTCAATTCTTCCATGAGGTGGCCAAAGTACTGGAGTTTCAGCTTCAGCATCATTCCCTCCAAAGAAATCCCAGGGTTGATCTCCTTCAGAACGGACAGCTAATTAATTTTTTTGATAAATCAGCTGCTAAGCCACTAAGTCACTTCAGTCGTGTCCGACTCTGTGCGACCCCAGAGACAAGACTCCTCCATCCCTGGGATTCTCCAAGCAAGAACACTGGAGTGGGTTGCCATTTCCTTCTCCAGTGCATGAAAGTGAAAAGTAAAAGTGAAGTCGCTCAGTCTTGTCCGACTGCTAGCGACCTCATGGACTGCAGCCTACCAGGCTCCTCCGCCCATGAGATTTTCCAGGCAAGAGTACTGGAGTGGGTTGCCATTGCCTTCTCCGATAAATCAGGCATAAATATAAAGATAAAATTTCCTTCTGTGGCAGTGTAAAATACTTAAAGCTCCAACATTCTAAATGAAATAAGGTTAATAAAATTCATAACGCTCTGAGGTATCTTGCCTTTATGTGAATTATTGATCATTTGCAAACTCATATTTTAAAAAGTGTACTTTAATCTTAAATTTTTTCTGAACACAGCAAAAGACCAAATTTAGCATTTGACATTTCTAAAATTCTGGACATTGAAAAGGACATAGAGAACATACCTGTGGTTGCCAAAGGAGAGAGGGAAGGGACTATATTCAACATCCTGTGATAAACCATAATGGAAAAGAATAATTTAAAAATGCATATAAAATTATTATTTGAGAAATAAAAGCTAATGCAAACATACATATACATACATTTTTCTTTAAAATTCTCTGAAATTCAAATACAACTGTGTTGTCTCAAATATATAAAGTGGATAATAGATTTCTGTCATATGTTTGGCAACATTGTTTTAAGTTCTACACCTGAATTTCATATTGATGATTTATTTTAAAGTTACCTGCATGAAGCTGTTAGAAACTTGGACAGGTATAGTTAAGATAACTGACTGTTCTATGCTCCTGAAGTTTATTGTTTCAAAGAAAAAGATTAATATAATTAGCTTATGGTACACAATAAATCATTGCCAATTTGTTTCTACACAGTTATATTCTGTATGCTAAGAGTTTAAATTGAATTAACTAATTACTTTAAATTACAATTGCTATTGTTCAATCCTTCAGTTGTGTCTAATTCTTTGTGGCCCCATGAATTGCTGCATTCCAGGGTTCCCCGTCCTTCACTATCTGCCCGAGTTTGCTCAAACTAATGTCTGTTGAGTTGATTATGTCACAATAATTTCACAATTATTGTAGTGAAAATTTCATTCTGGTACTGAAACTTGAGAAACCTACATGCAGGTCAGGAAGCAACAGTTAGAACTGCACAAGGAACAACAGACTGGTTCCAAATAGGAAAAGGAGTACGCCAAGGCTGTATATTGTCACCCTGCTTATTTAACTTCTATGCAGAGTATATCATGAGAAACGCTGGACTGGAAGAAATACAAGCTGGAATCAAGATTGCCGGGAGAAATATCAATAACCTCAGATATGCAGATGCCACCACCCTTATGGCAGAAAGTGAAGAGGAACTAAAAAGCCTCTTGATGAAAGTGAAAGAGGAGAGTGAAAAAGTTGGCTTAAAGCTCAACATTCAGAAAACGAAGATCATGACATCTGGTCCCATCACTTCATTGCAGATGGATGGGGAAACAGTGGAAACAGTGTCAGACTTTATTTTTTGAGGCTCCAAATTCACTGCAGATGGTGAGATTGCAGCCATGAAATTAAAAGATGCTTACTCCTTGGAAGGAAAGTTATGACCAACCTAGATAGCATATGCAAAAGCAGAGATATTACTTTGCCAACAAAGGTCTGTCTAGTCAAGGATATGGTTTTTCCAGTAGTAATGTATGGATGTGAGAGTTGGACTATAAAGAAACCTGAGCACCAAAGAACTGATGCTTTTGAACTGTGGTATTGGAGAAGACTCTTGAGAGTGACTTGGACTTCAAGGAGATCCAACCAGTCCATCCTAAAGGAGATCAGTCCTGGGTGTTCATTGGAAGGACTGATGCTGAAGCTGAAACTCCAGTACTTTGGCCACCTCATGCGAAGTGTTGACTTATTGGAAAAGACTCTGATGCTGGGAGGAATTGGGGGCAGGAGGAGAAGGGGACAACAGAGGTTGAGAAGGCTGGATGGCATCACTGACTCAATGGATATGAGTTTGAGTGAACGCTGGTAGTTGGTGATGGACAGGGATGCCTGGTGTGCTGTGATTTCTAGGGTCACAAAAAATCAGACACAACTGAGTACCTTAACTGAACTGATCTGAAACTTAATTCTGTATTTTAAAATTTGGCGTTCTCATATACACACAAACAATATTAATATCAGTTCAGTTCAGTTCAGTTCAGTCACTCAGTCATGTTCAACTATTTGCAATCCCATGGATTCCAGCACGCCAGGCTTCCCTGTCTGTCACCAACTCCCGGAGCTTGTTCAAATTCATGTCGATTGACTCAGTGATGCCATCCAACCATCTCATCCTCTGTTGCCCCCTTCTCCTCCTGCTTTCAATCTTTCCCAGCATCCTGACCTTTGCCAATGAGTTGGCTCTTTGCATCAGGTGGCCAAATTATTGGAACTTTAGCATCAGCATCAGTCATTCCAATGAATATTCAAGGTTGACTTCCTTTAGTATTGACTGGTTTGGATCTCCTTTCTGTCCAAGGGACTCTCAATAGTCTTCTCCAACACTACAGTTCAAAAACATCAATCCTTCAGTGCTCAGCCTTCTTTACAGTCCAACTCTCACATGTGAGGGCTTTTCTTGTCACTCAGCTGGTAGAGAATCTACCTTGAATGTGGGAGACCTGGGTTCAATCCATTGGTTGGGAAGATCCCCTAGAGAATGAAATGGCTACCCACCCACTTCAGTATTCTGGCCTGGTCGCAAAGAGTCAGACACAACTGAGCATCTTTCACTTTCTCACATCTGTACATGACTACTAAAAAATCATAGCTTTGACTATATGGATCTTTGTCTGCAAAGTGATACCTTTGCTTTTTAATACATTGTCTAGATTTGTCATAGATTTTCTTCCATGGAACAAGTGTCTTTGAATTTCATAGCTGCAGTCACCATCTTCAGTGATTTTGGAACCCAAGAAAAAAAAAGTCTGTCACCATTTCCATTGTTTCCCCTCTATCTGCTATGAAATGATGGGACCAGACGCCATGTCTTTGTTTCTTGAATATTAAGTTTTAAGCCAGCTTTTTCACTCTCCTCTTTCACCTTCTTCAAGAGGCCCTTTAGTTCCTCTTCAATTTCTGCCTTTCAGTTCAGTTCAGTTCAGTTGCTCAGTCATGTCTGACTCTTTGCGACCCCGGGAATTGCAGCACGCCAGGCCTCCCTGTCCATCACTCCCAGAGTTCACTCAAACTCACGTCCATCAAATCGGTGATGCCATCCAACCATCTCATCCTCTGTCATTCCCTTTTCTTCCTGTCCCCAATCCCTCCCAGCATCAGAGTCTTTTCCAATGAGTCAGCTCTTCACATGAGGTGGCCAAAGTACTGGAGTTTCAGCTTTAGCATCATTCCTTCCAAAGAAATCCCAGGGTTGATCTCCTTTAGAATGGACTGGTTGGATCTCCTTGCAGTCCAAGGGACTCTCAAGAGTCTTCTCCAACACCACAGCTCAAAATCAATTCTTCAGCGCTCATCTTTCTTCACAGTCCAACTCTTGCATCCATACTTGACCACTGGAAAAACCATAGCCTTGACTAGACAGACCTTTGTTGGCAAAGTAATGTCTCTGCTTTAAATACGCTATCTAGGTTGGTCATAACTTTTCTTCCAAGGAGTAAGCATCTTTTAATTTCATGGCTGCAGTCACCATCAGCAGTGATTTTGGAGCCCCCCAAAATAAAGTCTGACACTGTTTCCACTGTTTCCCCATCTATTTCAGGGTAGTATTATCTACATACCTGAGGTTACTGATATTTCTCCCGGTAATCCTAATTCCTGCTTGAGTTTTATCCATCAGCAACACCTCGCATGATGTACTCTGTATATAAGTTAAATAAGAGGGGTGACAATATACAGTCTTGAAATAATCCCTTCCCAGTTTGGAACCAGTTCATTGTTCCATGTCCAATGCTCACTGTTGCTTGTTGATCTGCTTGCATGTTCTTTAGGAAGCAGTAAGGTTTTCTTGGAATTCTCATCTCATTAAGAATTTTCCACAGTTTGTTTTGATCCACAGAGTCAAGACCTTTGTATATTCAGTGAAACAGAAGTAGATGTTTTTCCAGAATTCTGTTGCTTTTCCTATGATCCAACAGAGTTTGGCACTTTGATCTCTGGTTCCCCTGCCTTTTCTAAATCCAGCTTTACATTTAGAAGTTATGTACTGTGGAAGCCTAGCTTGAAGATTAATACAATGCCTATCAATAATTCTAATATTATTTTCTGGCTATTGTTATTAAAATTATTAAATAATAAAATTTAGGATAATGTTTCCGATTAACCAGAATATTCAAATAAGTAAATTTTTTTCCAGAAATTTAGCATGTCCTATAAGATAACTATATTAAAAATAAGAAGGAAAAAAACCCACAATATGAAGATAAACATTCTAGTATTAGTGCTAAAGCTTCTGTATTCATGTATATAAGCATTATAATTTGATACAAGGAAATGAACCTTGGATCTTAAGAGTTTCATACCAGCTAAAGAGTAAATTTATGGTACTCACACTCACAAAGTAACAAGAGTTCTTGGGAAAGAGGTGTTAATAGATGTGTTAAAATAATGGAGGGGTCATTCCCTCACTAGTAATTTTTAATGCAACCATACATAAATTATAAAATGTTTAAAATTAAGGATCAAGTAATTGTTGTTTTTGTTCTTAAATGAAATGCATTCTCACATGGACAGAGGAGCATGGTAGGCTGCAGTCCATGGGTTCGCTAAGAGTCAGACACGACTGAACGACTTCGCTTTCTCTTTTCACCTTCATGCCTTGGAAAGGAAACGGCAACCCACTCCATTGTTCTTGCCTGGAGAATCCCAGGGATGGGGGAGCCTGGTGGGTTGCTGTCTATGGGGCTGCACGGAGTCAGACACGACTGAAGTGACTTAGCAGCAGCAGCAGCATTCTTACCTTAACTATTCTAATAAATATGTTCAAAATTCATCTAAGTAATCTAGACTAGCTAGTTACTGAAATGAATTTATAAAATTTTCTCTTACGTAATTCTAAAATTTTTGTGGATTTTTTGAGTTAGTACACTTTCATATTATCATTTGAAAGAACTAAACCTAACTGAATGGAATAAAAGCATTCAATAAAATGCCTACTACATTTTATGCTTCAAAACACTTCAACAGTCATTGGATTATTTTCTTCTTTTATTATTTTCTCTGAATATAAAAGGATCACTTTAGTCAGGAGACTGAGAGAATAAAGGCAATTACTGTTCAAAAGTAACACTTTCTAACTGTAATACTAAAAAAATGACATTTATGAAATTTTAGAGTTAAACTCTCAGAAATAATAAAGTCCCAAGTAATAGCATCAAAGCAATGCTAACAGCACTTACTGATATGCAGGGCAACCTGGCATAAAGTCTATTAATACATGACTTACTAAGAAAAAAAAGCTGCTATTATTATTAAAGTACTTTTAACCTCACCTCCATACATTAGAAAATGTTTCTCAAGTGTTTTTATTCTGTACAAGAGTTTAGCTATTTCAAGTTGATGGTCTTTTGTATCTTTCAAATAAAAGATCATTAATAAATAAATAATACCTCAAAATTAACAGAAATCTTAATAAACAATGTGTTTTAGGCTGATATAGCCAAAAATTCGATATCTTTTGCAAAGTAATCATTTAAAAAAAATTTTTAAAAAAGCATTCTCTTTAATATGATACTTAGGCTTTTTCCATTTAATTAAGCTTTTTCCGTTTTACTCATTACAAACTTACAGAATGAAGTTTAAAAGGTTACACATTGGTATATTAACTGAGAGTAACTTATCTACTGTGAAAAGCTCTCATTTATATGATGTTATTTGCTAATACATGTTTTGGTAGAGAGAGGAAGAATGTATGACTTTCAGGCTTAAAGTTCTCACTGTAAGTCCATACATTTCAGCATTGTGTTTGTCATACTCATGAGATGCCTACAATGATTCCTAACTGCTGGTATTCATGCCTCCATACAATCCCTCCCACACTGAATAGGTCTGTCAATAAGCTACTGTGAACATGGCAATTCTAGGTTATACAAGGTATCACATCTTTCTCCTTGTTCTTTGGGATCACTTGCTCTAGGAAAAACTAGCTGCCTGGTAGAAAGCCAGCTCAGCTTGTAAAGAATCTTCCTGCAATACAGGAGACCCCAGTTTGATTCCTGAGTCAGGAAGATTTGCTGAAAAAGGGATAGACTACCCACACTGGTATTCTTGGGCTTCCCTTGTGGCTCAGCTGGTAAAGAATCCACCTGCAATGTAGGAGACCTGGGTTTGATCCCTAGGTTGAGAAGATCCCCTGGAGTGGAAAGGCTATCCACTCCAGTATTCTTGCCTGGAGAATTCCACGGACTGTATAGTCCATGGGGTCACAGAGTCAGACACAACTGAGTGACTTTCACTTTCATGGTAGAAAGCCACTAAAGATAAATCTACATCCCAAAGTTCTGAGACCTTTTGACAATTCCAGTAAGAAACAGGTCTTCCTTGTTAACTCAGATGGTAAGGAATCTGCCTGCAATGCAAGAGACCCAGGTTCGATCCCTGGATTGGGAAGATCCCCCAGAAAAAGGAATAGCTTCCCACTCCAGTATTCTTGCCTGGAAAATTCCATTGACAGAAGAGACTGGTAGGCTACATACAGTTCATGGAGCCACAAAGAGTTGGTCATGACAGAGTAACTAGCACTTTCACTTTCAAGTAAGAAACAGAAGTATTCTTCTAACAACCATGTGAATGAGCCATCTCTAGAAGATCTTCCAGGCATAGTTAAGCCTTAAGGTGACTACAGTCCTAGTGAGCATCTTAGCTTCAACCTCCTGAGAGATCTCCCAGCCAGGACTAGCAAGCTACTTTACTCTTGAATTCCTGATATACAGAAAATATGTGACATAATACAAAGGATAATTGGATTAAGTCTCTATTTTAGGTGTAATTTGTTATACAGCAATAAATAATACACACAAAACAGCACATGTAAAAAAAAGAGACCTTATAAATCAGGTAATATTAGTGACATAAATGAGTTCATATGTATATCTATGGATGCATGGGAAAGAATATATACAAAGCAATGCTAAGAGAGTATATATCAGAAAAACGTGTGAAAAGTGCATGTGTGAAAAGAAAGCAATATTTGTTATGAATTTTCAAGAATAATGGACATGATAAATTCCTCTCAACACACATCATCATGCCAAAGACTGTTAAACATGGATTCTTGCCCACTGATGCACAGCAGGATAAAAATTAGAGGATGTTTAACCAGGTCTCTCCAGGGCTGTCCACCATTGCTATCAACCAAAATGTTCCAAATGGTTCCTCTCAGACTGTTTGCATTAATGAATAGATGATGTCTAAAACCATATGGGATTCTGTACTTGCCTTAATTAAAATTAATTGCCCCATGAATGATTAATGCTTAGTCTGAGTTTTTCATAGTTTCTATATTACTGAGACACCAAACAATGGAACTCATCTACATTTTATGTTACTATTTCCATACACATTAAACAAGTAATTAATTGTTGCATCTGTTTTCTTTTACTAAATTTGACTAATAGCTCATTTTAAACTTTGAATATTTACTGCAGAAATTTACCTGAAGAAATTCCTGGCATCTCTAGTAATTTGAATTTTGCTTGGAACCATGAATAACAAATATTTGATAATTCTAGAATAGATTGGCTTGCTTTAATTGAGATGTGAATAAGAGACAGAAGCATATGCAATTCTTCAATGAATTTTGAAAATTTAAAAATAAAAGATAATCACATGTAAATATTTTTGCAAAGCAATGTTTTTCAAAAATATCTAAATATTCTTCAGCTATATAACCTTGGAAAATTATCAATTTTCTGGTTTCCTCATAAAATAATCATTTTTGAAAAATATTATTGCCTTGCTCAAGAGACTACCCCCCCAAATTAGTAAATTTATCTTTTTTTTATAAAAGTTTTCATTCTGTGAAATCTACCATAATAATCTTCTACTCTTAAAAGGCTCTCCAGGTGATTCTGTGGTAAAGAATCCACCTGCAATACAAGATATATGGTTTGATCCCTGGTTCAGGAAGATCCCCAGGAGAAGGAAATGACAACCCACTCCAGTCTTCTTGCCTGAGAAATCCCATAGACAGAGGAGCCTGGTGGGCTACAGTCCATGGGGTCACAAAACAGTTAGACATGACTTAGCGACTAAACAACAAAATCACTCTTAGAAAACAATGTTCATGATTACAAAAGGGTTTCCTGACAGAGCCTGGACTGGGTTTAATAATAGTGGTTATTAACACTTACAAAATAGTAATCAGTCCTAGGACTTAAATTTTGGACCAATTAGTGCTAAATGTCTTTTCAAATATATTTTAAGCAAATTGTACTACTTAAGTAAACTAGTTAAATATATCACTTTGGCTCATTAACTCAGTGCTCTCAAACTCAGTCAACCAATTTAAAGTATAGCTCATTTATAAGAAAGCTAATGCATCCAAGATTTCAGTCTTTATTTCAGTATGCTAATTTTGTACACATATAAACCGACCACCATCACCCAGTTTTACTAACACATGCCAATTTTCATGAGCAAAATGGGATATTTGAAAAGAGATAAAACATAGCCCGTAATCTTTCAAAAGAAACCCACATATAATGGTTTAAAAAGATGGGTTGATAACTTTTAAAAGAATTAACAGTTTCCAATGTATCTCCTGCTTTTTTATTAACATAATAATTTACAAAATAAAATACTTAATTTGCAAAATTAAAATAGCTTTATATGGTTTGTAATTATAAAAGTAGTCTTCTGTCCATTAACCCTCACCATCATTGGCCTACTCTTTTGAAAGTGAAAGTCACTCAGTTGCGTCCACCTCTTTGTGAATTCTCCAGGCCAGAATACTGGAGTAGGTAACCTTTCTCTTCTCCAGGGGATCTTCCCAACCGGGATTGAACCCAGGTTTCCTGCATTGCAGGCAAATTCTTTACCAGTAGAGCCAGAAGGGAAGCCCAAAAATACTGGAGTGGGTAGCCTATCCCTTCTCCAGCAAATCTTCCCCACCCAGGAACTGAACAGGGGTCTCCTGCATGACAGGCAGATTCTTTACTAACTGAACTATCAGGGAAGCCCTCTTACTCTTTAGTAAGAGTAACTAGCTAATTTGCCTTAATATTTACTTTCATGGTCTTCCCTGGTGGCTCAGAGGTTAAAATGTCTGCCTGGAATGCAGGAGCCCCTGGTTTGATCCCTGGGTTGGGAAGATCCCCTGGAGAAGGAAATGGCAACCCACTCCAGTACTCTTGCCTGGAGAATCCCATGGAGGGAGGAGCCTGGTAGGCTACAGTCCATGGGTTCGCAAAGAGTCGACACGACTGAGCATCATAGATCTATCAATAATTGATTTACTTCTATTCCAAGTGTTCTTAAATTTAGTAATTTCTTATTCGCGAGTACCTTACATTTCCTGCACTTCGCCTATCCCCCAAATGATGAATCTATGTAAAACTATTTCCTATCTAATCCTCTCAAAAATGTTACATATGAATTTTACCAAAATCAACAGTCAGTGTTTACATTATTATGATGATGATTCAACTGCTATTCACTGTGGCAGGCAGAATCAATTCTAAAGATGTTCCCCCAAGAATCCTTTCATTTGGTTATTCAATCAAGCACTAATCTAGCTACTGCTGTGAAGTGTTTTTGGAGACAACATGCAAAGTTGGTAATCAGCTGACATTAAAGCAGGGGGATAATACTGAATTATTTAGATAAACACAAGGAACTACATGAGATTTTTAAGTCAAAAAAGGAAGGTAGAATACTTACTCAAAGAGATATGGCAAAAAAGAAGGCATAAAAAATGAGACAAAAGTAGAAGACAGAGAAATTTGAAGTGTGCAAAGGACTCAACCCACCATTACCAGCTTGACAACAATGAGTACCAGGAACTAAGGAATGAAAGTGGCCTCAAGAAGATGAGAATGGAACCTATCAAAAGGAAGTGAGCACCTCAATTCTACAAACAGCATATAACTAAATTCTACCAACAGCATGAGAACCTGGAAGCTGATTCTCTCCCACATCCTCCAGACTGAGTTCAAACAAATCAGCACCTTGATTTTAGCCTAGAGAGATCCTAGATAGATTCTTAGGACCCTAACCTAGTCCAAGCGCTGTTACTTACAGAGCTGAAAAATAGTAAATGGGTGTTGTTTTGAGTTGATAAGATTGTGGTGATTTGTTACAGCAGCAATAGATATCTGATACATTCATTCCTGAGACACAAATACACTGTAATTATTTTTCACTTAGTAAATCTTCTAAACTCAGATTATTTTTACACCTACCATACAAAAATTACCATCATTATTTTCTTTATATTTTCCATGCTGAATCTATTTTTTCCCTGGACCCCAGAACCTTTTTTTTTTTTTCTTTTTTCATTTTTGTGGAGAGCATCTGTTGATATCTTCTTGAAAGAGAAAGAGTGCCTTAAAAGAACTTTATTTTTGAAACTTTGTATGAAAACAATTTTGATCAATTCATGAAATAAGTTTATTGAAAATTTGTCTAGATATAGAATTCTAGGTTGGAAACTGTTTCTCTTCAGAATTTTGAAAAATAGTATCTAGCCATTTTCAAAAGATCAATGCCACTCTGATGCTTCTACCATTATAAGAAAACATTTTTTCCTCTCTCTCCAGAAGCATTTCTCTTTGCAGTAATCCATTATTTTCATCCCCAGTGCTTAGAAATTTCATAAACTGTATTTTACTGTGTTTGCATTTTTCATTTAATGTGACTACTATTTATTTAGCCCTTTAAAATAAATATTTATGTTCATCCATTCTGGGAAATTTAAAAAATTATTTTATACTTATTTCCTCTCATTTTCTATTCTCTCTCAATTAATGATGAAGTAGGTCTGTCTCTTATACACATCTAGATGTGTATAAGAGACAGTGCTAAGAGAGTATATATCAGAAAAACGTGTGAAAAGTGCATGTGTGAAAAGAAAGCAATATTTGTTATGAATTTTCAAGAATAATGGACATGATAAATTCCTCTCAACACACATCATCATGCCAAAGACTGTTAAACATGGATTCTTGCCCACTGATGCACAGCAGGATAAAAATTAGAGGATGTTTAACCAGGTCTCTCCAGGGCTGTCCACCATTGCTATCAACCAAAATGTTCCAAATGGTTCCTCTCAGACTGTTTGCATTAATGAATAGATGATGTCTAAAACCATATGGGATTCTGTACTTGCCTTAATTAAAATTAATTGCCCCATGAATGATTAATGCTTAGTCTGAGTTTTTCATAGTTTCTATATTACTGAGACACCAAACAATGGAACTCATCTACATTTTATGTTACTATTTCCATACACATTAAACAAGTAATTAATTGTTGCATCTGTTTTCTTTTACTAAATTTGACTAATAGCTCATTTTAAACTTTGAATATTTACTGCAGAAATTTACCTGAAGAAATTCCTGGCATCTCTAGTAATTTGAATTTTGCTTGGAACCATGAATAACAAATATTTGATAATTCTAGAATAGATTGGCTTGCTTTAATTGAGATGTGAATAAGAGACAGAATAAAACATGTGCTGTTAATCAGTTGTTTTTTTACAGTTTTTTACAGTTATAGAAAAAATATGAATTTTGATTAATTTATTTGCACAATTTTTATTTAAAACATAAAGTATACACTGTAAATATAATTGATTTTGCTTTATTATCATTTATTTTAACTGACATGAGAAAGCTTCAACTCTGAATAGACAGTGGTAAGCAAATTCCCCTTATATCTAATAATTGAATTGTCAGCACTGCTTACGTTCTATGTATCTGAATCTATTACTCCTCCACCTATATGCTTCTGGTATTGACATTCCTGGAAGCATTTGAATTGTATTACCTCTCACTCAGTATTTTGCTACCATGCCTAGTGAGTCAGCTTTGTGGGCAGTTCCAGTATTCCTGGAAGTCATTTCTGTAGCAGGGCATCTAGCAGTAATTTGATACTGCAAACACATTTCCATAAACCACACACCTATAATCTCTCTAAATTTACACTAAATGTATTGCAAAATTGTTTTCTTTGTATTTAGATGGAAGAAATACCTGTGGATCCTTCAGTTCAGTTCAGTTCCGTCACTCAGTCATGTCCGACTCTTTGCGACCCCACGGATCACAGCACACCAAGCCTCCCTGTCCATCACCAACTCCCAGAGATCACTCTAACCAAAGTTCACTCTAACCCATGTCCATCAGGTCGGTGATGCCATCCAGCCATCTCATCCTCTGTCATCCCCTTCTTCTCCTGCCCCCAATCCCTCCCAGCATCAGGGTCTTGTCCAATGAGTCAACTCTGCATGAAGTGACCGAAGTATTGGAGTTTCAGCTTCAGCATCAGTCCTTCCAATGAACACTCAGGACTTATCTCCTTTAGGATGGACTGGTTGGATCTACTTACAGTCCAAAGGACTCTCAAGAGTCTTCTCCAACACCACAGTTCAAAAGCATCAATTCTTCAGTGCTCAGTTTTCTTCACAGTCCAACTCTCACATCCATACATGACCACTGAAAAAACCATAGCCTTGACTAGATGGACCTTTGTTGGCAAAGTAATATCTCTGCTTTTCAATATGCTATCTCCTCCTAAGTCACTTCAGTCATATCTGACTGTGTGTGACCCCATAGATGGCAGCCCACCAGGCTTCCCCGTCCCTGGAATTCTCCAGGCAAGAACACTGGAGTGGGTTGCCATTTCCTTCTCCAATGCATGAAAGTGAAAAGCCAAAGGGAAGTCGCTCGGTCGTGTCCGACTCTTTGTGACCCCATGGACTGCAGCCCACCAGCCTCCTCCATCCATGGGATTTTCCATGCAAGAGTACTGGAGTGGGGTGCCTTTGCCTTCTCCAAATATGCTATCTAGGTTGGTCATAACTTTTCTTCCAAGGAGTAAGTGCCTTTTAACTTCATGGCTGCAATCATCATCTGCAGTAATTTTGGAGTCCCCAAAAAATAAAGTCTGACACTGTTTCCACTGTTTCCCCATCTATTTCCCATGAACTGATGGGGCCAGATGCCAAGATCTTAAATACTACCTAATAGGAGGGAACCTAGAATGAAAGTGAGTCAAAGTGAAAGGAGAAAATGGTCTTCCCTCATTTCAGGCTATATATTCAAGTCTGAAAAGCTTGCCAAAATATCTGTCCATGTGAACACATTGCTGGGTTCCTCTCAAGGCTTTGGAAAGGAGCCATTCAAGTGAAGGTCCCTTAACATGAAGCTCTATAAGCTTCATAACAAATTACTTCTGCAACAAATGTGCTTTGGATATGCATCCAAGAAACTGATTGGAAGTATAGATTTTGCCTATGAAATGGATCAAGATTGGACACTAAATATATCAGCTTCAAGTCAACCCTGTACCTAAATCTGAAAATTCACTGTTATGCAGCCCAGATTGAATCCAGCTAAATTATCCAATATAGCCTATTAGAAGAAGCAATGAGATGAATCTTCAGTATTACAGAGATCTTTTAAACTTGAACGCTAAACAATTACTATTGTGGAATATACAAGAAAGAAAAAGAGATAAACTAAAAATTAAACCCTCTGTAATTTGTACAAATTTGTAATTTGTACTTAACAAATAAATAAATTCCCCTGAAATTAAATTCTAAATTATATTACTTGATGCTTAAAAATTGAACAAATAATAATAATAATAAAATAAATAAAGGCTGAGTGCTATCTTTCCCAATTTCCATTTCTACTTAATCTCACTTAGAAGGGATTCAAATCCTTAGGCAGAAATTGATTGCTTCTAGATGTGTAACTTGGACTGTCTATCATCAAAAAGGGCAACTAATTCAAGGAACCCAGTACTATGCTAAGCCAAGGCATCATCTTTTACAAACTTTACTTTCAAATAGTAGAAAAAGCTCACAGGATGTTAAATATGCTAAATACACAGGATGTATTTAGCATTGGCCTTTTATGCAACCCATTCAGCAAAAATAAACTCTTTGTTCTTGGAGCATGCTTTCATGGTAAACTTATGTTCTCAGAACGCAGTACTTATAGTTGCCAAAATGTGAAGTAATGATTCACTCATATTAAAGTATAAAAAGATGAAAAAATGCAAGTTTCAGCTTCAGCAGGTTATTAACCAATGTGTACCAGTTGGTGAGAGTCCATGGCTTTAGATTCAGCTCTGTGTAGAACGTTCTTCAGTTCCGTTCAGTTCAGTTGCTCAGTCGTGTCCGACTCTTTGCAACCTCAAGAATCGCAGCATGCCAGGCCTCCCTCTCCATCACCAACTCCCGGAGTCTATCCAAACCCATGTCCATCGAGTCGGTGATGTCATACAAACGTCTCATCATCTGTCATTCCTCGCAGCATCAGGGTCTTTTCAAATGAGTCAGCTCTTCACATCAAGTGGCCAAAGTATTGGAGTTTCAACTTCAGTATCAGTCCTTCTGATGAACATCCAGGACTGATCTCCTTTAGGATGGACTGGTTGGATCTGCTTGCAGTCCAAGGGACTCAAGAGTCTTCTCCAACACCGCACTTCAAAAGTATCAATTCTTTGGCGCTCAGCTTTCTTTATCGGAGAAGTCAATGGCACCCCACTCCAGTACTCTTGCCTGGAAAATCCCATGGATGGAGGAGCCTGGTAGGCTGTAGTCCATGGGGTCGCTAAAAATCGGGTATGACTGAGCGACTTTACTTTCACTTTTCTCTTTCATGTGTTAGAGAAGGAGATGGCAACCCACTCCAGTGTTCTTGCCTGGAGAATCCCAGGGACGGGGAGCCTGGTAGGTTGCAGTCCATGGGGTCACACAGAGTCAGACACGACTGAAGCGACTTAGCAGCAACAGCAACAGCTTTCTTTATAGTCTAACTCTCACATCCATACATGACCACTGGAAAAACCATAGCCTTTGAGAAGTATTTTGTGTTTTTGTGTTTACTATATCATTTTGGGAAAGTGTAGAATGGTGTGAGGAATATGCCTGTAAAAACTAGCTTAAGAGTTAGAGGGTGATTTTCTAATTGTTGGTATATTTTTACAAATTTTGACTGTATTATTGATTGCAACCCCAGGTCCCAGGCCTTACTGCAGTTGACCTTTCTTATCATAGAGCCTATTTAATATTCATCATGCATTTTCCCTGTGAGGTCCACATGTTTGGCACTCCAGTGCTGATTTTCCATTGTTTTTGTTAGAAGAAGGATCTAGTGACAGAGTAGCTACACTCTGCTCTGAGAAGACATTCTCACTAGTGTGCCACAGTGGCTATTTCTACTACCTTTGCCACAGGATGACTTGGGCTGATGACAGTTATCTTTTGGAAGATGTAATTATTTTTCAGAAGTTGATGTAGGGCTGATTACCAGGCTTAACACCAAGAATCTGTACCATTTTGTAGCTCACATGAAAATCAACAGCTTTGTAATTTAAAAAAAAATGGCAAATATAAAGTTGCACATTCATATTTGAAAGTATCTAGGTCCGTCTAGTCAAGGCTATGGTTTTTCCTGTGGTCATGTATGAATATGAGAGTTGGACTGTGAAGAAGGCTGAGTGCCAAAGAATTGCTGCTTTTGAACTGTGGTGTTGGAGAAGACTCTTGAGAGTCCCTTGGACTGCAAGGAGATCCAACCAGTCCATTCTGAAGGAGATCAGCCCCGGGATTTCTTTGGAAGGAATGATACTAAAGCTGAAACTCCATTACTTTGGCTACCTCATGAGAAGAGTTGACTCATCGGAAAAGACTCTGATGCTGGGAGGGATTGGGGGCAGGAGGAGAAGGGGACGACTGAGGATGAGATGGCTGGATGGCATCACGGACTCGATGGACGTGAGTCTGAGTGAACTTCGGGAGATGGTAATGAACAGGGAGGCCTGGCGTGCTGCGATTCATGGGGTCGCAAAGAGTCGGACACAACTAAGCGACTGAACTGAACTGAATCTTATCGCTACCTAGGCTTCCCAGGTAGCTCAGATGGTAAAGAATCTACCCAAAGTAGAGAAGACCCAGATTTGATTTCTGGGTCAGGAAGATCCCATGAAGAAGGGAATGGTAATGCATTCCAGTATTCCTGCCTGGAGAATTCCATGAACAGAGGAGCCTGGCAGGTTACAGTCCATGGGTTGCAAAGAGTTGGACATTACTGAGCAACTAACATGCACAATCTTATCTCAACCTAGACTAAAATCCTTAGGAATAATACAAGTTTTCTCTTCTAACAAATGAGGAGAAAAAGTATACTTATCAACAATTTCTCTTTCCAGCTAATCACTTATAAAAGCCTCCTCTCCTATCTTGGAGAGAAGTGAGAATAATTGTGGAGAAATGCAGTGTTATTCTAGGCAAACACTCCACTGCTAAGGAATGGTGAAGAAATAAAAAGTTCTCCTATGAATTGTCTTCTAATCCCTGGTAACTTATTCCATATTGATATTTAAGAAAGCATCCTAATGTTGAGTGGATGCTTTGTGATAATGATGTTTCTTTGTTAGTATGTCTCAATCATTTTATTGTAGGATACACAAATTATCTGATTTTGGTGTGGGGATTATATTCTTAGGTCAGTCCATTGCTTCAGAATGTATACTTTCAGTTTCCTGTCTTGAGTATAATTCTGTATGTTATTATTCTGGTATATGAGAAGGAAAATTGAAATGCAGGATATTGGGACTTCCCTGGTGGATCAGTGAAGAAGAGTCGGCCTGCCAATGCAGGGGACACAGGTTTAATCCCTGGTCCAAGAAGATTCCACATGCCTTGGAGCAAGTAAGCCCATGCACCACAACTACTGAGTCCATGGTGCTGCAGCTACCAAAGCCTGTGTGCCTAGATCCATGATCCACAAGAGAAACTGCTGCAATGAGAAGCCTGTGCACCACAGTGAAGAGTACCCCTTCCTCACCGCAGCTAGGGAAGACCTGAATAAGTCAACAAAGGCCCAGTGTGGCCAAAAATAAATAAAAATAAAAAAATAAAAATATGTTTTTAAATGTAGGTTATCATTATTCAGAAAGGAATACCATGTTCCTGTCTCATTCCCTAATGTCATTCTTTTTTTTTTTTTTAATTTTTTATTTTTACTTTATTTTACTTTACAATACCGTATTGGTTTTGCAATACATTGACATGAATCCATCACGGGTGTATATGAGCTCCCAATCCTGAATCCCCCTCCCACATCCCACCCCATATCCTCTCTCTGGATCATCCCCGTGCACCAGCCCCAAGCATCCTGTATCCTGTATCAAACATAGGCTGGTGCTTCGTTCTTACATGATAATATACATGTTTCAATGCCATTCTCCCAAATCATCCCACCCTCTCCCTCTCCCACAGAGTCCAAAAGTCCATTCTATACATCTGTGTCTCTTTTGCTGTCTTGCATACAGGGTCATCATTGCCATCTTTCTAAATTCCATATATATGTGTCAGTATACTGTATTGGTGTTTTTCTTTCTGGCTTACTTCACTCTGTATAATAGGTTCCAGTTTTATCCATCTCATTTGAATCTGTTCTAATGTCATTCTTGATGATGACATGTATGTTCAAGTCTGAAATTTCTCTAATCTAAATGAAATGCAAAAATTCCCTAACCTTGTCAGAAGAGAGGTAGGAGCTTGACTTCATGAATAAAGAATAATGTTTTGAACATGTACTTGTATACTTTCTTGTATAGTAAAATTGTATAGTGAATCCTACTTTTTTCAGCCTCCTTACATCCATAACTTCTGCTTTCAGAAGTACTGGTGCCTCAAAATGTGGGGGCTTTGAGGCTTCTATAGAAAATTTTCTTGCTTCTTACTGACACCTGCCCTACAGAAAGTTGAACTTGATCACTTCATGCTGTATTGTCAATTATTATACATCTGTTTACTTTTCAACTTTTATATTTTATAGTTTTTATAGTTTCCAATTTTTATAGAACTACAAAATTCATTACACCTCCATAATATTCTTCTGTTCTGTTTGTACTTATACCTCTGTTCTTCAGTTCAGTTCCTCAGTCGTGTTTGACTCTTTGCAACCCCATGGATGGCAGTACACCAGGTTTCTCTGTCCATCACCAACTCCTAGAGTTTACTCAAACTCATGTCCATTGAGTCAATGGTGCCATCAAACCATCTCATCCTCTGTTGTCCCCTTTTCCTCCGGCCTTCAATCTTTCCCAACATCAGGGCCTTCTGCAATGAGTCAGTTCCTCGCATCATGTGGCCAAAGTATTGGAGTTTCATTTTGAGCATCAGTCCTTCCAATGAATATTCAGGACCTCTGGTCTTATTACAATAAGACCTCTGTTCTCATACAATAAGGACCTCTGTTCTTATTGTATCAGAATTATTTTTAAATGTTTGTGTGTGTGTGTGTGTGTGTGTGTGTGTGTGAGGGTGGAGGCAAACGAAATGCTTTCTTTCATTCAAACTACTATGGGCATTATGGACTACATTGTGTCTTCCCAAAGCGTATAGTTCAGAGCCCTAACCCCAATGTGACTGTATTTGGAGATAAGACTGTTAAGATAGAAGTTAAGTTTAAATGAAATCATAAGGTGAGACTCCAGTCCAACAGGGCTGATGTTTTAATTAAAAAAGAGGTAGACAGAGACAAGGCTGTCTACAAAGTGCAGACCTTATCAAAAATTTTATAAAAAACCAATGCTGCTGGCACCTTGATCTTGGATTTGTGGCCTTAGAACTGTGAGAAGATAAATTTCTCTTGTGTAAGCCACCCAGTACGTGGTATTTCATTATGACAACCTTAGCAAAGTAATACAATTGCTCATTAGATATAATGCAATTTATTTATAAACTAAGCATCTCACTCACAATTCTTCTCAGTCATAATTGGGGGATTCCTCCATCACATTCAGCATAATGTAACTAATTTAAGATAGAAGAGAGACTTTATCAGGGATTTTGAGGATATTATCAACATGAATCATTTCTTTATAATTATTTATGACGTCTGCATCATCACTTGAGAGCCTAGTGGTTTTAGTATTTACAGATCTTTAACAAAACAGACTTAAAACTTATAGCTTAACTTCCAAAGTTTATCAAGAAGGCATCCCTCTCAGATGTTCTACTCCATTCCAGAAAGTTTATAGCTTTCTTCCAGAAATCATCACGCCTCTTAACATATTCAGTGATGGGGTTCTGACCCTTCTTTAACATTTTACCTCTTTTGCTCCCCTCCTTCAAAGTTATTCAGCACTTCCTAATGTCAGCTTGTGTCAGGTAAAACAATACCAGAAAAATGGTTGGATCAGAGGTTGCAAACTCAAAGCATATATTTTGAATTCCTTTTGCAGATTTTATTTCATAAGTATTTTATTTTGACCAATACAATATTTTACTAACTGAATCAAGTTTTAACCTCTGGGTTTGCAAAAGAAAATTTTTATCAAAAAATTAAGATGTAGCAGGGCTACCACAGAGTTGTACAGATAGTGCAGATGATGTAATACACTAGATGATGTAACACACTAAGATTATTAAGTGAATGACACTGCCTAGGTCACAATCATATATAAAGAAGAACATTTATATTATCCACGAGAATAAAGTATCTAAACATGTTAAAGTGAAGAAGTGAAGTCATTCAGTCATATCTGACTCTTTGTGACCCCATGGACTGTAGCCTACCATGCTCCCCCATCCATGGGATTTTCCAGGCAAGAGTACTGGAGTGGGTTGCCATTTCCTTCTCCAGAGGATCTTCCCAACCCAGGGATCGAGCCTGGGTCTCCTGCATTGTAAGCAGAGGCTTTACTATCTGAGCCACCAGAGAAGTCCAAACATATTAAAACATCTATAAAGTTTCATAAAGTAATTATGTAATTATCTAGACACAGAAGTGGTATAAATAAAACATTGGAAAATTTTGATAGCCTATTGCATGCTTCTATGTTCTCTCAGAAGGTAAAGAATCTGCGTGCAATATGGGAGACCTGGGTTCAATTCCTGGGTCGGGAAGATCCTCTGGAAAAGATGCTGGCTACCTACTCCAGTACTGTCACCTGAAGAATTCCAAGGACACAGGAGCCTGGTGGGCTGTAACTGAGAGATCAACCCTTTCACTTTCATGCATTGAAGAGTACAAGGCAGAGAGCTAGGAGTTCATATTCCTAATCTCCCTAGGATATCATTCTTATCTATCAAAGAAAGATTAAATTAATGATTTTTAAAAGCTCAATTTATGTTTAGATTCTTTGATTATAATAAGTAATACAAACTCAATTTCTAAATCCCAAAGCATGTTGCATTGGTGAATGAATACTCTTTTTTTTTTAAGTTTCCAAAAGTAGATTTATTTTTATTTTTTGATGTAACATATGTGATATAAAATTTGTATAGCTTTTCTTTTTTTTTTTTCCTTGACATTTGAATTCCTGAGTTATGATTTGACATATATTATATTCACTTTAATTTCAGCAAGGGAGTATATTTTAGGGATGATATTTTAGTATCTTTCTTTTTTTTTTCAGGTTTTGTCATCAATTTTATGGACCAATTAATCCTTTAAACCTGTGCAAGGCACACACATGCAAATACTTACTAAAATCCATCCATTTAGCATTCTGCTGGCACAGTTTTTTTTGTTTTTTGTTTTTGCAGTATAAAAAGCAGAATTTTCTATCTGGGTATAACAGTATCTAGCAAGGACTGTCATTTATTTATTTATTATTATTTTTTTTAATTTTATTTTTACTTTATTTTACTTTACAATACCGTATTGGTTTTGCCATACATTGACATGAATGGTTGTTTTTAAAAGATATCAGCAGAGGGATGTTTGTGCTCAGAGCAATCTTATACTGACTTATTTTACTTTCATGCTCATTTGTGATAGAAAACTCTTTGGTTTGCTATGTTTCTGGAAGCAACTGCAGATTTCATTTTCCTTTAAGCAGCAGAGTAATAACACACTCTCCTTCACCCCACAGCTTGAACAGATGAGAGTTTTAATGGGGAAAACATCAGTGTAGATAGGAAAAACTCAGGAGGCTCTAGAGAAGGAGCCCTAAATTTAAGTAAGAGAGACATAAAAGTGGTATGACTCCTACTGTTTGATTTCCAGGGAAAAAGCACTCTTTCCAACCATTCTCACTTCTCCCTCCCACCTTTTATTTTCAATCTTGCTTTCATTTCCCTCAATCCTTATCCATTCAATACTCAGTTCAGTTCAGTTCAGTCGCTCAGTCATTTTTGACTCTTCGTGACCCCATGAATCGCAGCACGCCAGGTCTCCCTGTCCATCACCAACTTCCGGAGTTCACTCAGACTCACGTCCATCGAGTCAGTGATGCAATACAGCCATCTCATCCTCTGTCGTCCCCTTCTCCTCCTGCACCCAATCCCTCCCAGCATCACAGTCTTTTCCAATGAGTCAACTCTTTGCACGAGGTGGCCAAAGTACTGGAGTTTCAGCTTTAGCATCATTCCTTCCAAAGAAATCCCAGGGCTGAGCTCCTTCAGACTGGATTGGTTGGATCTCCTTGCAGTCCAAGGGACTCTCAAGAGTCTTCTCCAACACCACAGTTCAAAAGCATCAATTCTTCAGTGCTCAGCCTTCTTCACAGTCCAACTCTCACATCCATACATGACCACAGGAAAAACCATAGCCTTGACTAGACGGACCTTAGTTGGCAAAGTAATGTCTCTGCTTTTCAACATACTATCGAGGTTGCTCATAACTTTTCTTCCAAGGAGTAAGCATCTTTTAATTTCATGGCTGCAGTCACCATCTGCAATGATTTTGGAGCCCAAAAAAATAAAGTCTGACACTGTTTCCACTGTTTCCCCATCTATTTCCCATGAAGTGATGGGACCTGATGCCATGATCTTCGTTTTCTGAATGTTGAGGTTTAAGCCAACTTTTTTGCTCTCCTCTTTCACTTTCATCAAGAGGCTTTTTAGTTCCTCTTCACTTTCTGTCATAAGGGTGGTGTCATCTGCATATCTGAGGTTCTTGATATTTCTCCCGGCAATCTTGATTCCAGCTTGTGTTTCTTCCAGTCCAGCGTTTCTCATGATGTACTCTGCATAGAAGTTAAATAAGCAGGGTGATGATGTACTCCTTTTTCTATTTGGAAACAGTCTGTTGTTCCATGTCCAGTTCTAACTGTTCTCAGGTGACCATAAATAGCCACTCACTGCCTTTCCTCCATCTAAGCCTCTCTGCTTCAGATTCATTCCTAATCTCTTTTTAAAAACAGATTCTAAATGCATTCCTTGAAAGAACATTGCATTTCTAGGAGTTCTCACAAATAAATGAAAATCATTATTACCCAACATGCTAAGGGGCAATTAAAATACATTTTAATGCACTGTATTTGACAATCACCATTAAATTCAACAATAATGAGTACTCATTACAGAATATTGAGCAATAGGAAAAGAAGAAAAAAAGCACTGGGTTAAAGAAAAAAGGCTAAAGTTAAAGAAGATAAAATGTTGATAATAAAAGACATCCTTTTCATGAGATACCAATAATATCTCTGTATTTGGACTATATGTTCTAGTGGAACTAAAAAAAGAAATAAAACCAGACATGAATTCTATTCAAGAACCATGAGTTCAGGGAAGCATTGAACTGAAGGGGACAGAGTAACATATTATTCTAAAATATGTCTCTTTGGCATAATAATTATTTTATGCAGATTATTTTTAAGAAGATCTGAAGACAAGTAGAAGTTACCCTTTTGTAACAGTCATTTACATGTAGAAGCCTTACAACTCCATTTGTAAGGCTGTTTGTCTCTCTGAAAGCTGGTTAGGAAGCAACAGTTAGAGCCAGAAATGGAACAATGGACTGGTTCAAAATTGGGAAAGGAGCACATCAAAGCTGTTAATTATCACCCTGCTTGTTTAACTTATATGCACAGTACATCATGCAAATAGCTGGCTGGATGACTCAAGCTGAAATCAAGATTTCCAGGAGAAATATCAAAAACCTCAGATATGCAGAAGAGGCCACTCTAATGGCAGAAAGTAAAAAGGAATTAAAGAGCTTCTATATGAGGGTGAAAGAGGAGAGTGAAAAAGCTAGCTTGAATCTCAACATTCAAATAAATAAGATCATGACATCCAGTCTCATCATTTCATGACAAACAGAAGGGGGAATAGTGAAACACTGACACATTTTATTTTCTTAGGCTCCAAAATCACTGCAGATGGTGACTGCTGCCATGAAATTAAAAAACACTTGCTTTTCAGAAGAAAAATTATGACAAATTTAGATAGCATATTAAAAAACAGAGACATCACTTTGCTGACAAACTTCCATGTAGTCAAAGATATGTTTTTTTTCCAGGAATCATGTATGGGTGTGAAAGTTGGACCATAAAGAAGACTGAGCACCAAAGAATTGATGCTTTTGAATTGTGGTGCTGGAGAAGACTCTTGAGAGTCTTTAGTTGATATTTAAGGGGGTAACTTGGACCATTTCTATGAGATACTCAGTTTTACTGTCTTCCATGGATACAGGAGGAGAAGGCAATGGCAACCCACTCCAGTACTCTTGCCTGGACAGAGGAGCCTGGTAGGCTGCAGTCCATGGGTCGCTAAGAGTCAGACACGACTGAGAGACTTCACTTTCACTTTCATGCTTTGGAGAAGGAAATGACAACCCACTCCAGTATTCTTGCCTGGAGAATCCCAGGGACAGAGGAACCTGGTGGACTGCCATCTCTAGGGATGCACAGAGTCGGACATAGCTGACAGTACTTAGCAGCAACAGCAGTAGCATGTATACAGGAGGTACTTATGTTATTAAATTTCTATGTTTTATCCCATTAATCTGTCTTTTATTATACAGTAATTTCAGCCAAGAACTTGGAGTGGTAAAAGGAAAATTATTTTCCTTCTTCACAGAATTCAGTTTATCTTCCTAGAATTCAAATGAAAATAGAGTTGACATTTTTTTTTTCTGCTACGAATATCATAGTCCTCATGAATGAAGAGGACATTTTAGTTTAAAGATTAATGAAATCACTCAATTTGATATTTCAATGCTTTTTTTTTTTTAACTTCAGTTCTTAATTTCAAATACACATACAGCATAATCGCTTGACATTCTTTGGAATGCTAATTGGCTATATATACTGTAATTTTTAAAAAATGTAGAACATGAGAACTGTGTTTCCATTTTGTTTAGAGACCTTACTGAGGACTATGGCCTACTGAAGACAGCCTCTCAGTTCTCATGAACTACTCCAGAGGTGGGAGAGGAGTCAGTAAATATGAATTTTATGGGTTGGAAGTACATGCAACATATCAAACATATATCTTGATAAAAGATTATCTGGTGATCCAGTGATCCTAATTTCAAATTTGACCTTCAGAACTGTAAGTTAATACATTTATATTATTTTTTGCCACCAAATGTGTGACCATATTTTTAACAGCAAAAGAAGGAAACTATGTAGTAGACAAATATCTTTTGCTTTTTTTTTAATAGGCAAATATTTGATGTTTTTATAATTTTATCTAGCAGCCATTTCTCTGCTCTCTTTTTCTCTTCTTAGATATACCACACCTCTTCCCTAGACAATGTGATATTGGAATACGTCCATACTAGCTAGCTCATAATTGAATCTTTATCCCTGACCTCTCTTTTAGGCCCTGGATCTTTATATTTAAAAAATTCAGAAAACCTGTACTTTGAAGTCACCTCTTTCCACATATTGCAGTGGTAAAAGAATCTGCCTGCCAATGCAAGAGATGCAGGAGATGTCAGTTCAATCTTTGAGTAAGGAAGATCCCCTGGAGGAGGAAATAGTAACATGCTTCAGTATTCTTACAAGGAAAATTCCATGGACAGAGGAGCCTGGAAGGCTACAGTCCATGAGGTCGCAAAGAGTTGGGTACAACTGAGCACACATGCATGCACACAAGTACCATAAATTTCACATACTAAAAAGAAGATAAATTATACTCAGCAGACTTCTCCTGAGTTCCATATCTTGGTGACTAACATGAATATTCAACTGTAAGCCATACCAGGAAGCTTGAAGTCAGTCTTAACTCTTCATTTTTATTCACCCTCTATATCTATTCAACCTCTAAAGTCTTAGGATGCTTGACTTTATATTAAAGATGATTTTCTCTAGTATATTTACTTCTATGATCTCTTGCCTTGTTTAGAGCACTATAATGCCTAATCTGGGTTATTGAAACTGCCTATTAAATTTGTGTGTGCTCGGTTGCTCAGTTTTGTCCTACTTTTTTCCACCCCATGGACTGTAGTCTGCCAGGCTCCTCTGTCCATGGAATTTCCCAGGCAAGAATACTGAAGTAGCTTGTCATTTTCTATTCCAGCAGATCTTTCTGAACCAGAGATTGAACCTGTGTGTCTTGTGTCATCCGCATTGGCAGGCCAGTTCTTTACCACTGTGCCACCAGCTTTGAATACCATAATCCTGCCCTCATACAGTCAGAGGGCTATTTCTGTAATACAAATTTTCTTATACCACTCAGCTAATTAAAACCATTACATGATGCCCCCATTGTCCTTAGAATGAAGTCCAAATGCTTTAAGAGCTCCACAAGCCTTATTTTATCTGAGTGCAAATATATTATATCTCCAGATATATTTTCACATCTTCCCTTCAAAACCCTGCTCTCTGGCCATATTAAATTGCCTTTATAAACAGCAATGTTCTTTTCTACCTTTAGAACATTGCTTGTGCTATTCTATCTATTGGAAATGCTATTCATCTTCTCCTCTCACCTGGCAACTCTATTTTAAGATTTATTTATATATCATGTTTCCTCTGAGACACCTTCTCAGATGCCCTGTAGACCAAATGAGTCGCTTCTGCCTGGTGTTTCCACAGCACATCTGTATATCTTGTGGTAACACCCACCATAATTTATTCTATTCAAATGGTATCCTTCTCTGTTTCTTCTAATAGACTATGTGGATCATAAGTACAGAGGCTGCACCTGTAGCCCCATTCTCTATCTCACCCATAATGATCAATTAGTATGTATTTCTTTGGTTCATAAAGACATAAGTGTAAAAAGAAAACTAAAATGTTGCAGGAACAGGAAATAAAGATCCGCTGAAGGAGGCATGGCAACACACTCCAATATTCTGTCTGGAGAATCCAATGGACAGAGGAGCCTGGTAGGCTATATATAGTCTGTGGGGCTGTAAGAGCTGGACATGACTGAAGTGACTTAACACACAATAGAATCCCAGAGTTCATTATTCTATCTACTCATAGAAATTTACTTGAAATTTACATGCTGATGTTAAAAACAGCATGGGTTGACATTTGACTTCAACTTTTTTAAAAAATTTAATAACATATTTTAATAAAATAACAGATGACTTTAGTATAATTACTAATATATTTTCTTTTATGATTTTATATTATACAATACACAATTTGTAACTCACTGCCATAGATTAAACTTATGTATGGATCATCTATACAAAATTTCAAGCTAACCTGAAATGATACTTTCTGTCAGCCAAAGTTTCAGTTTCACAGAATTACTTTCTTGGTCTGTTTATTTATGTAATTATTTGGATTTTCACTATATTTTGATTTTACTACCTCATAAAATTTCTGTTGAAAAATGAACTTGATGATGCCAACAATCGTAGATCTAAGCACTGTTATAGACTCACTCGATTTTGTAGAAACTGAAAGTTCTATCTTTCAGGAGAACTGGGGCATGCAGCCAAATGTGAATCTTGTTTGATAGAAGCCAGAAGTTGAGTTTTCATTCTCTGTGTCAAACGGTAGTTCAGACATATGAACCAGGTGAATCCACAAGATGTGATTTAAAAATCTTCTGAATGACTTATGGAAAAATGGACATTATATATAAGCATTCCTTTTTTCTGACATACTATTTTCTGAAAGGATATGTTGGTTGGAAACAGCTGCAGCCATCATGTGGCTTTAGGAAAGTGCCAAAAAAAATAATACATGGGCTCATAAGGAATGGACTGATTTTGTTGAGCTGCAGAAAAATAATCTTAGGTGTGCCCTACTTCAAGATTTCACACATGAGTAAGTACATATTTCTTCATTCTTTATACTTCTGATGACAGATCAAAATTACAAAATTACAAAGTAATTACAAAATTACAATGACCTGTGATTACACAAGTCAGGCATACAAAAATGGAATTGGTGGCAATCAAGGATCTGGTCTCAGACACTTTTTTTTTACCACAGAGAACTTGAATTTTCCCTGAACTTTATCAAACCCAAGGATATCACCAGCTATGTTAAGCACATCATTCACCAACTGCAGTTTTAAATTCTGATGGTACCCCACTGGAAGGATGCAACTATTTCTGATTTCAAATAATCCTTGCTTACCAAGCACCCTGACTTCTTGCCAGATCTAATTATAGTTATTGACAGAAAAGAATGTTGTGATGCATACAATTAAATGTGGCCTTGAGAGTTTTACCTTTATAGTAGTTTTGTAGTTTGTATTTTGCAGTTTGTAGTTTGCTGCATTTTGTAGTTTGTAGTTTTTCATTTTGTAGTTTGGTGGAACACAGTTCAAGTGCTTCTTGAATATGTGTCTCCTGGGCTCTAGTTCTGATAAAGCTCTCAATAATACTTCTTTGTTTCAATCAAGTCTCCGTTTCTAAAATTTTGACTAACACTTCTTTTGATCAGAGTTGTCCTTGCTTTTAGTGTTCATAAATGCATCTTAATTTAGACAAAGATGAAAATTACCACTTAGGTAAAAATTGTAAAGATGTAAGTGCTGAAATCAAGACCGTAGCTAAGCATAGTTGACCAACTCTGTTCAAATGTGAAGAAAAATAATTTTATTTAAAACCAAATGTGAAACATTAAAATAACTACCATTTGTACTTAATATCCATAACATAAATTTTATGTGATTTTTACTTTATTGTGAATAGAAGCTATTTTCTAGTAAGTAAATATAATTTTCGACCTCTACATTTTCCACTTTCACATATATACTTAGAAATGCATAATTATATAAAAGAGCTGGATGGCATCATTGACTCGATGGACGTGAGTTTAAGTGAACTCCGGGAGTTGGTGATGGACAGGGAGGCCTGGTGTGCTGTGATTCATGGGGCCTCAAAGAATCAGACACGACTGAGCGATTGAACTGAACTGAATAGTTTTGAAGTGTGTGTGCTCAGTTGTGTCTGACTCTTTTCAACCATATGGACTATAGCCTGTCAGGCTTCTCTGTCCATGGAATTCTCCAGTCAAGAATACTGGAATTGGTAGCTATTCCCTTCCCCAGATCTTCCCAAGCCAGGGATTGAACATGTATTTCTTGCACCTCCTGCAATAGCAAGCACATATTCTACCACTGCACCATTTTATGTAGCTAATTATATGAATATGTATTGTTTGACAGTGAATATAATTGTTTTATTCCTTCTACTTCCTATCTTCTAACATCATTTCTTCAATATTTATACAATTCTGTAAGTAGTAAGTTTGTTCTTCAGATAATCTATTAAATTATCAAACCAAATAAAATTGTTCTGCAGTCATTGTATGCCATATGTTGATTCTAAATAATTTTGATTATCTAGACAAAATCATGCATTTTTCTTTATCTAATCAAGATGTATGGGTTCTTAATCAAATGAAAAGTTAAAAAGAACCACTACTTCTTTTCACAAAGTTTATAAAAACTACAATCAAGAAGAAAGTTTCTTAAGTTATTTATTAATTTTAATTAATTCAGTGACATTTAAATTCCTATCCAAAGTTTTGAAAAGTACTTCTAATCAATGAGATTTATTATTGCCTTTTGGTTTGGGTTTTGGATTAGTTTTTTCTCCCAATATTATAATTATTATCTTATTGTTTCTTAACTTGTAGGGGGAAAAGTTTATGTATTCCTGTTTCCAACTGGGTTCTGTGTCTATTGTTTAATAAAACCAAAAGTGAAGAAGCCTCATTCATCTTACTCCCCTTGGGTGTTCCAGTTCACAGTGTTGAGAGTCAGCTTGTCTGAATTTTCTTTGGGGACCTTATTGCACTAATGAGTACTCGGGTGTAATTTATTGAAAGAATTTTTCTAGTGGAAATTGTTTGTTCTTTATGGTGAAAATGAGCATTCTACAGCAATGCAAAATGATTTATTACAATTTTTTGCAATACCAGCAAGCTTGTACATACTTGCCAATTTTTGCTTTATATGTAAGATTTATTTTTAACAGAAATCATTGCATTCTTGATATTAATTATGGTAGCATTTTCAAACAATATATGTTCCAAAAAAAGTTGGGGTGCTTCTTAGGACAGTTTTGGCGAAACATGACAGTGGTATAAATATTTTTGTAAAGTTTTTTTTTTTTTTTAACTTAACACATAATCATTTTTTTAAAAATCACACAATCTAATCTACTAGAGAAGTTTTTTTAAAACATGAATAAATATGCATGGACTTTCTATTAATGAAAATGAAACTGACTTTACATATACATAAATG
>SJYT01077830.1:128620-154728 GCA_006410635.1 Cephalophus harveyi
TAGCATACTTCATTTCATTGTTTCTATAATACATATAATAAACCTATCAGTGATACAAGGAATTCATTTTTTATTTTAAAGAAAGCTGTATTTTATTTTTATCCTGGAGAATTCAACAGGATACTGTTAAAAAGAAACTTTTAAGGGAGTATTAGTAAAATTATGCTTGCTTCATTAGTTAAAATTCTATCAACTGAATGATAGTTTTCACTTATTCTATACCCCAAACAGCAGGCAATTATAGTTTAGCCAAGACGAATCTCTTCAAAGCATGATTCTTTGCTGGCATAAACTTTTCAGTGTTGTGCACACTACTCACAATAATTCTTGAACTTCTTGTGGAAAAGGTAGCATGAATCTACAGACTTAACTGAATTAGAATCGCAGCATTATATCCCTCTCTCTAGGATGATATTGGAGAAGACAATGGCACCCCACTCCAGCACTCTAGCCTGGCAAATCCCATGGATGGAGGAGCCTGGTGGGCTGCAGTCCATGGGGTTGCTAAGAGTCGGACACGGCTGAGAGACTTCACTTTCACTTTTCACTTTCATGCATTGGAGAAGGAAATGGCAACCCATTCCAGTGTTCTTGCTTGGAGAATCCCAGGGATGGGAGACCCTGGTGGGCTGCCATCTATGGGGTCGCACAGAGTTGGACACGACTGAAGCGACTTAGCAGCAGCAGCAGCAATCTAGTCTAACAGTACATACTGGTGATTGAAGTGGCAGGCTCACTACCATCAATGAATAGTGATGTGGTTGCCCATCTTGGAGAGCAGAGTCTTAATTGGGCATCAGTAATGTCTGGTGTTAGGTCCAGTTTTAACATTGACTAGCTTTGATACAAGAGCAGTTCATTTCTCTGGGCTTCAACTCTGGCTTGTGTAATTAGGGAATTGAACTAGATGATTTCCTGCCAAAGTCCCTCGACAAGAAATTTGATGTCTTCAGTATGCTTGACTCTATTAGGAAACATCATTTTACTAAAGTTATTGCATTGATTTATAAATTGTGAGGAATCATGTACTTTGTTCCCACAAAGTTTTGAATCACAAGAAAGGAAACATCATTGATTCAATACTTAGAGTAGGCAACTATAATCCATATGGCATCAAATATATTTTTGTTTCATTCACAGATCTATTTCCAGTCTACAAAATTCTGAACATGTAGCTAGAAGTTCAATATGTTGAATATATTAATTAATGAATAAATCATCAAAAAAGCCTCTTGCTCAGTGATAAAGCCAGCCCTCTCTTTTTCAAAGAGTCATTCTTTATTTGTCCATGGATGGGAAAGAAATACAGACATTCCTAGACTTATGATGTGGTTATGCTCCAATAAACCCATTGTAAATTGAAACTATCATAAGTTGAAAATGCATTTAATGATGCTTTTGAACTGTGGTGTTGGAGATGACTCTTGAGAGTCCCTTGGACTGCAAGGAGATCCAACCAGTCCATTCTGAAGGAGATCAACCCTGGGATTTCTTTGGAAGGAATGATGCTAAAGCTGAAACTCCAGTACTTTGGCCACATCATGAGAAGAGTTGACTCATTGGAAAAGACTCTGATGTTGGGAGGGATTGGGGCAGGAGGAGAAGGGGATGACCGAGGATGAGATGGCTGGATGGACGTGAGTCTGAGTGAACTCGGGAGTTGGTGATGAACAGGGAGGCCTGGCATGCTGCGATTCATGGGGTCGCAAAGAGTCAGACACGACTGAGTGACTGACCTGAACTGAACTGAACCTACCCATGATAGCTTCACCTAGTCTACCTTAAACACACTCAGAACATTTACATTAGCCTATTGTGGGGCAAATCATCTAACACAAAGACTATTTTGTAACACAATGTTGACTATTTCATGCAGTTTATTAAATATTGTACTGAAAGTGAAAATAGAATGGTTTTGTGGGTGCAGATGGTTACAAGTGTATCAGCTATTTATCTACCCTCATAATCATGTGGCCAACTAGGAGCTGCAGCTTGCTGCCCCTGCCTGGTATCACAAGAGTATATTATACTGCATATTGCTACCCTGAGAAAAGATCAAAATTTGAAATTCACAGTATGTTTTCTACTGGAGTATTGCTTTAACAGCATTGCAAATTTGAAAAATCATCAATTGAACTATTCTAAGTTGAGGACCACCACTTTTAATAAAAGATGAAATTGAAGCACAGACAGGTTAACTTGCTCAAGGTGATAAAACTTCCCAGATCAAATACTTGCCAGTAGTCATCTCTACTTATTAGACTCCCTCGTTACACACATACTTCCAAATAAAATTCTACATTAATTGGTATTTAAGAAAACCTTACCACATGCCATGTGTACTACCCACAGCACCATCTTAAATTTCAAATAGAAGAAAAAGAGTCATAACTCAGAATCTTTCTTTTAATTCAAGGACAAGCTAAGTATCACAAGAGTATATTATACTGCATATTGCTACCCTGAGAAAAGATCAAAATTTGAAATTCACAGTATGTTTTCTACTGGAGTATTGCTTTAACAGCATTGCAAATTTGAAAAATCATCAATTGAACTATTCTAAGTTGAGGACCACCACTTTTAATAAAAGATGAAATTGAAGCACAGACAGGTTAACTTGCTCAAGGTGATAAAACTTCCCAGATCAAATACTTGCCAGTAGTCATCTCTACTTATTAGACTCCCTCGTTACACACATACTTCCAAATAAAATTCTACATTAATTGGTATTTAAGAAAACCTTACCACATGCCATGTGTACTACCCACAGCACCATCTTAAATTTCAAATAGAAGAAAAAGAGTCATAACTCAGAATCTTTCTTTTAATTCAAGGACAAGCTATTCATTTTGTCAGAGTTAATGTACCAAACATGATCAACATGTTCTGCAACTCATTGAAAATAGAAGCCAAATTTTAAACTTAGTAGTTTTCCTTTGACTTTTGCCATAAATATATCTTTATCCATATCTTTATTTAAATTTGTAAGGCACATTGATCATTTAAAAGATTGTCTTGGAATAAAAAATATTAGTCATATCAAATTCAGTGATTAATGTTAGTTCATTGCTTTCATTTCCCAGGGCTTCTTTTACAAAGTATCTCAAAATAGAAGACTTAAATGATGGAAGTTATCTTTAAGCTAGAAGTTGTTGAAAATTAAAGTTTTGACACTGCTGGTTCTCTCTGAGGGTTTCTGAAGAGGGGATTTATGCCTCTTCTCTAGCTTCTGGTGACAACTAGCAATCACTGGCATTTCTTGTCTTGTAGATGTATTACTTTTATCTCTCCCTTAGTTTTTTTTACTTGTTACTTTTACTGTGTGTTTTGGTGTCCATATTTCCTTCTTCTTATAAAAGTACCAGTCACGTTGGGTCAGGGCTCAGTCCTAACGAGCCTCCTTATCTTAATCAAATCTGCAAAGATCTTATTTCCAAATGTCACTTTAAGATGTACTGGGGTTTATGAATTTAACATGTCTTTTGGGGGAACACAACTGAAACCATAATGCTATTTTTTTATGAAATAAACATTTTCCCCATAATATGTTACTAAAAACTAATTTGACCTCATTCTTAAAAGATTATTTTTAAAACTACTCTTTATATAATTGTTAATATATGATATGCATTTTGCTATGCAATTTACCTATACAAGCTCATGAAATTTATACCTCAAGTTCAAATAGTAGGGATTTGGAACAATAAAGTATAGCTCCAAAACCTACCCCATTGATCTTACACCACATTCTTCCTCAGTTTGACACATTCCTTTATCTTTTTTCTTTCTTCCCTTTCGCTCACTTCACCATCTCAAGATTCTTCCAATCTGTCTCCTGGTCATCCTCTATGTCACCTCCAGACACATTCTAGACATTCTGCCCCTCTTCCTCAGAACTGATACAAACAATATTGCTTTCTAATTGCCAAGATATCAAGAAAAGAAACAAGCTAGAACTCTCAGGACTGATCTCCTTTAGAACGGACTGGTTGGATCTCCTTGCAGTCCAAGGGACTCTCAAGAGTCTTCTCCAACACCACTTTTCAAAAGCATTAATTCTTCAGCACTCAGCTTTCTTTATAGTTCAATTCTCACATCCATACATGACTACTGGAAAAACAATAGGCTTGAGTAGATGGACCTTTGTTGGCAAAGGAATGTCTCTGCTTTTTAATATGCTGTCTAGGTTGGTCATAACTTTCCTTCCAAGGAGTAAGCATCTTTTAATTTCATGGCTGCAATCACCATCGGCAGTGATTTTGGAGCCCCCCAAAATAGTCTGCCACTGTTTCCCCATCTATTTGCCATGAAGTGATGGGACTGGATGCCACGATCTTAGTTTTCTGAATGTTGAGCTTTAAGCCAACTTTTTTACTCTCCACTTTCACTTTCATCAAGAGGCTCTTTAGTTCTTCTTCACTTTCTGCCATAAATGTGGTGATATCCGCATATCTGAGGTTATTGATATTTCTCCCAGCAATCTTGATTCCAGCTTGTACTTCATCCAGCCCAGCATTTCTCATGATGTACTCTGCATATAAGTCAAATAAGTAGGGTGACAATATACAGCCTTGATGTACTCCTTTTCCTATTTGGAACCAGTCTGTTGTTCCATGTCCAGTTCTAATTGTTGCTTCCTGATCTGCATATAGGTTTCTCAAGAGGCAGGTCAGGTGGTCTGGTATCCCCATCTCTTTCAGAATTTTCTACAGTTTATTGTGATCCACATAGTCAACTGCTTTGGCATAGTCAATAAAGCAGAAATAGATGTTTTTCTGGAACTCTCTTGCTTTTTCAATGATCCAGCAGATGTTTGATCTTTGTTTTCTGTGCCTTTTCTAAAACCAGCTTGAACATCTGGAAGTTCATTGTTCACATATTGCTGAAGCCTGACTTGCAGAATTTTGAGCATGACTTTACTAGCGTGTGATATGATTGCAATTGTGTGGTAGTTTAAGCATTCTTTGACATTGCCTTTCTTTGGGATTGGAATGAAAACTGACCTTTTCCAGTCCTGTGGCCACTGCTGAGTTTTCCACATTTACTGGCATATTGAGTACAGCACTTTCACAGCATCATCTTTTAGGATTTGAAATAGCTTAAATGGAATTCCATCACCTCCATTAGCTTTGTTTGTAATGATGGTTCCTTAGGCCCACTTGATTTCACATTCCAGGATGTCTGGTTCTAGGTGTGTGATCACACCATCATGATTATCTGGGTTGTAAAGATTTTTTTGTATAGTTCTTCTGTGTATTCTTGCCCCCTCTTCCTAATATCTTCTGCTTCTTTTAGGTCCCTACCATTTCTGTCCTTTATTGAACCCATCTTTGCATGAAATGTTCCCTCAGTATCTCTAATTTTCTTAAGGAGATTTCTAGTCTTTCCCATTCTATTGTTTTCCTCTATTTCTTTTCACTGATCACTGAGGAAGGCTTTCTTATCTCTCCTTGCTCTTCTTTGGAACTCTGCATTCAAATGGGTATATCTTTCATTTTCTCTTTTGCCTTTTGCCTCTCTTATTTTCACGGTTTTTTGTAAGGCCTCCTCAGATGGCCATTTTGCTTTTTTGCATTTTTTTTTCTTGTGAATGATCTTGATCCCTGTCTCCTGTACAATGTCATGAACCTCCATCCATAGTTCAGCAGGCACTCTATCAGATGTAGTCCCTTATATCTATTTGTCACTTCCACTATATAATCATAAAGGATTTGATTTAGGTCATACCTGAATGAGTATGTAGGTTACCCTTTCTGCGGTAAAGTGCTCAGTTGCTCAGTCATGTCCTACTCTTTGCAATCCCATGGACTGTAGCCCCCCAGTCTCCTCTATCCATGGGATCTTCCAGGCAAGAATACTGGAGAGGGTTGCCATTTCCTCCTCCAGGGGATCTTCCTGACACAGAGATCAAACCCACATCTCTTACATCTTTTGAATTAGCAGGAAGATTCTTTACCACTGTCCCAACTGGGAAGCCCCCTATCCTTAGATCCTAAGGTAGGTCTAAATTTTTATAGCTTTGGATTTATCTATGTATCCTGTCTGAAAGGGCTAGTAATTATTTTAATAGAAATTCAGAATTTTGAATTCAGAAGGTTTGATACTGAATTTTTGATCTGTCACAAAGTAACTGACACACTGAGTTACATTTCCTTTCTGTAAAATAGTTACATATAAAAAGCAGATTAAGCTTATTATTCCTTCTGTTAATTTACTAGAAACCTGGGGAATATGAAGGTTGGATAATTTCCTCCAGGTCACATAGCTAATAAATAGAAGATATCTTGATTCTACATTGAGGTACTATTCAATGAGCCACATACTACTTTTGTAAGGTTATTTATAAGAATTAAATGAGACAATACATTTATAAACCATCTTCCCCTTCACTGCATGTTTTTCTTTTTTTTCTTAAATTATGTCTGCTTGGCAGTAAGAGAACACATTCCACTGCTTAATCACACTGCAATTTTCCTAAAAACCTTCCTGCCATTGCCAGTCATATATCTAACAATATATACTTTTATCTTTAACTCAGCCTCCTAACCCTATGTCAGGTTTAAACCCAAATTAAGAACACATGAAAGGATATTTACTACTGTAAAATTTAATTTAAAATATGCTCAATTTACCCATATTTAAAAAATCCTTGCAATGTGGCATAAATCCCACTTAGTTATGGTGTGTGATTATTTTGATATATTGTTGAATTTGGATAAGTAGCATTTTGTTGAGGAATTTTACATCTATGTTCATCAATGATATTGACATATAATTTTCTTAGGTGGCTTAAGAAACAGCAGTTTATTTGTCAAATTTCTGGAGACTGAGAAGTCCAAGATCAAAGTGCCAGCCAATTTGGTTACTGATGACATTCCTCTTCCTGTCTGGCAGATATCTGCCCTCTTGCTATTCTTTTACATACCTTTCCTTGATGGATCTGGGGAGAAGAGAGAGTCAGAGAGGGAGAAACACAGAAAGAAAGAGATCTTTCTTCTTCTACAAGGCCTTCAAACCTATAGGATCAAGGCCCTTCTTTTATAGTCTCCTATAAATCTTAATTACCTCCTAAAAGCCTTATCTGTAAATATAGTCATCTTGAGGGTTGGACTTCAAAATATGAATTTCTGGAGGGAGGAGGTACAATTCAGTCCATAGATAGATTCTTATCTTTTTCTTTTAATTTAAAACAATCCATATTTAGCTCATATGAGACCTTGAAAGCAAGGAAATTGTGAAACAGAATTTAAAATGTATCATAAATTAATTCTAACTTTATATTATATAGTAAGTCTTAACTCTTTTATAATGACTTAAGCATCAGAATTTATTAGCTTTTCTTTGGGTATCTGTACTTAGATTTGAATTTTCTCACAATATGGTGTTGGAGAAGACTTTTGAGAGTCCCTTGGACTGCAAGGAGATCCAACCAGTCCATTCTGAAAGAGATTAACCCTGGGATTTCTTTGGAAGGACTGATGCTAAAGCTGAAACTCCAGTACTTTGGCCACCTCATGAGAAGAGTTGACTCATTGGAAAAGACTTTGATGCTGGGAGGGATTGGGGGTAGGAGAAGAAGGGGACGACAGAGGATGAGATGGCTGGATGGCATCACTGACTTGATGGATGCGAGTCTGAGTGAACTCCGGGAGTTGGTGATGGACAGGGAGGCCTGGCGTGCTGAGATTCATGGGGTTGCAAAGAGTCGGACACGACTGAGTGACTGAACTGAACTGAATATTAGGTATAGAGTGTTTTTCCTATAGTCACAAAAACTACAAAATTTGTTGGCATAATCTTGCTGTAATTAAATTGCCATTATAGATATTTTCATGTTTGAACTGAATAGAATAGTTCAAAATAGAATAGAATAGTATTCTATTTCCATAAAACCTCAATATGCAAAATCTTATTATCTGTGTTACTACTCAGATGTTAAAAAGCTCAGAGTGTGAAAACATGGTTATATAGTCAATTTCCATTTAAGCAAAGAGCTTTAATAGAAGTATCAAGTGTGCTATTTACTGCATTAGTACTTTTCCTAGTCTTCTTGAAAGAAAGCTTTTACCTTTCTGTTTTACAACTATATTAAAGCCAATTATAGAAAAGCACACCCAATTTTTAGATAAAAACTCTTTGCCAGTAAGTCAATTATCCTGGTCAAATTGTGCTCTGAAAGGAAAGCAGTCTAGAGAAAGAACTTTATATGTATTTCAGAAGCTTCAGCGCGTCCCTTACAGTGTGAGCTAGTTGTGTGGTTCAGGCATCATTGGAACACCTGATGCATATACCTTCTTCCATTTTTCCATATCTGTGCTTCCTTTAATCAACATCATCAGTAAAATGGGAGCTATGAGTTTAAATGCCCAAAATAAATGAAAACATCATTTTGAATGATATAATCTGCAACAAGGCTTAGTTTTTAAGAATTTTATTTTATTCACACATGTAGGAATGGTAAAAATTTTCAGAACAGCCTATATTCTCCCATGTTTTTGTACATGTGCAAGCAAGTACATAGAAAGAACAAGGAGAAAGAGAGACAAAAAGGTTACTTTATGTTCCAGGAACCATATTAGGTTCTGAGAATATCCAGATCAACCAGTTCTTGCTCTCTAGGAACCCACCACCTGGCAAAGGAGACAGAGGCATGAGCAAGTAGCTATTAAACTGTTGGTTTCATATAAGGTTATCTATAATATGAGAATAATACGCTATACCTTAGTAGCACAGAGAAGGGCACAATAAATTCTCCTAGGGATAAGAAAGAAAATCAGGAAGGGCTTCACAGAAAATGTGGCTCTGTAGTAAAGAATGAGATTTACCCAGTGAAAGTTATGCTCTTTGTCCCAGATTCTGAGAGATAACTTCTAAACCCTTGAAATTTCACAGGTTATAGAAGTGTCTCTGTTATTCATGTTGGGTTCCTGGATTACACTTGAGAGTTTATGCTAACCTGATGACTCAGGTTAGGAGATGGCTGTAAAAAGAAAGAACAACCATGAATTGGAAAGTTACAAGTGAAATGACTCCTATAATTGTGCCTAGGTAATGAACAACAGACTGGCTCCAAATAGGAAAAGGAGTACGCCAAGGCTGTATATTGTCACCCTGCTTATTTAACTTCTATCCAGAGTACATCATGAGAAACGCTGGGCTGGAAGAAACACAAGCTGGAATCAAGATTGCTGGGAGAAATATCAATAACCTCAGATATGCAGATGTCACCACCCTGGGATTTCTTTGGAAGGAATGATGCTAAAGCTGAAACTCCAGTACTTTGGCCACCTCATGAGAAGAGTTGACTCATTGGAAAAGACTCTGATGCTGGGAGGGGTTGGGGGCAGGAGGAGAAGGGGATGACTGAGGATGAGATGGCTGGATAGCATCACTGACTCCATGGATGTGAGTTTGAGTGAACTCCAGGAGTTGGTGATGAACAGGGAGGCCTGGCATTCTGCGATTCATGGGGGTGCAAAGAGTCGGACAGGACTGAGTGACTGAACTGAACTGAACTGAATGAAGCTCCAATAAAAGCTAAGGATATCAAAGTTCAATTAAGCAACTGAGTTGGAATACTTCTTCCATCTTCTCATACATAGATGTCAGAAGGATAACATGCCTCATTCCTGAAGACACAAGTTGTTTTTACTGAACCAAACTAGATTTATTTCAAAGTCTGTAATTATAAACATAATACTGTATGGCAAATAGATAGGGAAACAGTGGAAACAGTAACTGACTTTATTTTTTAGGGCTCCAAAATCACTGCAGATGGTGATTGCAACCATGAAATTAAAAGATGCTTACTCCTTGGAAGGAAAGTTATTGGCAGCCTAGACAGCATATTCAAAAGCAGAGTCATTACTTTGCCAACTAAGGTCCGTCTAGTCAAGGCTATGGTTTTCACAGTGGTCATGTATGGATGTGACAGTTGGACTATAAAAAAAAACTGAGGGCCAAAGAATTGATGCTTTTGAACTGTGGTGTTGGAGAAGACTCTTGAGAGTCCCTTGGACTGGAAGGGGATCCAACCAGTCCATCCTAAAGGAGATCAGTCCTGAGTGTTCATTGGAAAGACTGATGTTGAAGCTGAAACTCCAATACTTTGGCCATCTGATGTGAAGAGTTGATTCATTTGAAAAGGCCCTGATGCTGGGAAAGATTGAGGGCAGGAGGAGAAGGGGACGACAGAGGATGAAATTGTCAGATGCCATCACTGGCTCAATGGACATGGATTTGGGGGACTCTGGAAGTTGGTGATGGACAGGGAGACCTGGTGTGCTGTGATTCATGGGGTCACAAAGAGTCAGACATGCCTGAGTGAATGAACTGAATTGAATTGAATACTGTATAGCGCTGGGGTCCAGCCCCTGCAGGATCCAGGGGAACCTGAAGGAAAAACGGTGTCAGTGGATGATTTAAAGAGAGATAAGGAAAGAATGTTAAAGATAAGAAAATAGAGGAGAGAAAGAGGCTGATATTCCTTGGTTTGCACAGAAAACTAATAAAGTCTTAGAAGTTCAGGCAGGAAAGTGAACTCAGGGAACCCCTATGCTCCAAGGGATCAGCCTGAAAAAGAGAGAGAGAATGATTGACATGGGGAATCCAAGCTGCTTTGGTGAGCGAGGCCCATTTTTTTTTATTTTCAAAAGGGTCTTTTATACCTTTACTTGTACATAGATGGAAATGAAAGATGGAAAGTCATACAGAATCAGCCGAAATATTACATCTGTTTTGTCTTTATAGAAACCAAGATTTTTTCTGCAAACCTTTCCCATAGACAATGTTGTGTACATTATCTTCTGGCGTTGGAGGCCTGTGGACATTTTATGACCCTCTTTTGGTAAAGGCTGTTCAACCAGAAAACTTATTTTCCCTTGAAATGTTTTTTCTTTATATATCTAACCTATGTCAGCCTCAAAAAGTATTAAACAAGTTACATTTCTCACGGAGCAAAGGTGCAGTGAGTTACAAGAAAGAACAAATTAGCTCAAAAGTCTGAGCTAATTAACCAAAAGTGGTTAATTTCAAGGCTATACTTGTTTTTCTTACTTTTCAACTATGTTAACTAATGCACTCCCAGGTGCACAATGGATAAGAGATATGGGAACTTAGCAACAAGCATTGGTCCAATAATGAAATCCTACACCATCACTACTCTAATAACTTTTAACTCTTTAAAAGGCTCTATGTTTTAGGTTTTCCATGCCTCTCACAGCTGGGAGGCTGTAAATAATCATATGTGTAGCTGCAAGAGTCTGGATATACCTGCCAAGCAAGCTAGAATGCTAACAGAGGGGGTTTGATTGGAAATATTCCCCTCATGTCCAGGAGACTTATTAGCTATAGCCCTAAGTTGATTTTCTCCAGAGAAAGGTGGTCAGGGATAGCCCCCTGTTAATGTCAGAGGAGTTGGTGAAGGTCACAAAATAGTAAAACAGACAGATTCTGGTTTTGGGGTAGATGCTTGAGAAAGCCTAGGGAGCCCCTTGAGTCCTGAAGCCTGGCTTAACAGTTCTCTTCCACATGACCTTGTCATGGGTGGGATCTCACGTGGTGGCTCCCGGCAGTATAGCACTCAGTTCTGTTTGACTCTTTGCAACTCCATGGACCCACCAAACTCCTCTATCTGTAGGATTTCCCAGGCAAGAGTTCTGGAGCAAGTTGTGATTTCCTACTCTAGGGGATCCTCCTGACCCATGGATCAGATCTGTGTCTCTTGCACCTCCTTCATTGGCAGGTGATTTCATTACCACTGAGCCACCAAGGAAGCCCCTATACAACACTTGATCTAAGCCAAAAGCAACTCTCATAACCGTGACATTTAAATTTTAATGGATAGACTTGTGAAGTCAGGTACCTCAACTGATATTCACATGGAATATGGGTAATCCTCCTGTGAAATAATCCACTCTGTGCTTGACATAGCAAACCTCTAGACTGTTGAAAGGAAGGGATGTACTTAGACCAAAACATCTCATTTTATACTCAATAATTTTTTTGGTGTTCAGACTCATATTCCATTCTAATTTGAGACATATTGAAACTAGAGGGAGAAACTAGAAGCACAATAAATTAAAAATTGTAAGAAATTTTTCAATGGAAACTAAATGCTTGAAACACAAACAGCACTGTCTTGGGGCTATTTTAAACAGATGAATTGTATTAGCTCACATTCATTTTGACCTCCTCCTACAATGTCTTTTCGTACTGCAGAAATTTTAAAACTAAAAGCCAAATTTTATGATTCCCTTACAACTAGAAGAAACCTAAATGTAATGTTGATATAACTGGGTAAATCTTGAATTGGAAATGAATCAAACAAATGAGAAACAGAATGTGGGTCATTCATTATTCAGGTGATTAGCATAGCAGCATTGTCAGAAACAGTGATTATGGCTTTCCCCTTTGCAGATCATGACTCTGGATCATGATTCCTGAGTCAACCACTGTACTGTTATTTCCTCTTTCCACAGGTAACATTCTGACCTTAACAGTACATTAAATTCCCTTGGGGTGCACTTCTTAGGTGATCTTCTAGAAGTCATTCCTAAAGGTTATACATAGAGTTTGTATGTTTAGAGTGAGTGAATCTATAAGTTGCTTTTAACCCAATGGTTAATTAGTCATGTTCTACAAGTAACCTCTTAACGAGTAAACTGTCATAAACATTTAAGAAAAGATATAGCAAAAAAAAAAAAAAAATTAGAGTCATGAAATTTCTAGATAAATATGTTTCAACTGGGATCTTGTTAGAAATGCAGAATTTCAGATGCAACCCAAGACCTACTAAATCAGAATCTACAATTCAGCAAATTTACTACAGATTCTCAATATTTTTTCCATTGGAGAAAAAGATAAAATAAAGGAGTAAAACAAATAACTTTAGTGTTAACTGCTAAGGAGATGATAAAGGAGATGATGTTATCATAGAGTAATGGGAGCAGGGTGATGTTACTTTAAATATGTTTGTCAATATAGAGCTCTCAGAGGTGGTAAGGTCTTAAGTGTTTAGTCATGAGAATATCTGGAAAATATTTCAGACATATTTTAGCCAGAAACATTTTGAAAAATGAATGACTTGACATGTTCAGGAAATAGAAAATTCATTTTGACTTGAATAAGGTAAGTAAAGAAAAAATGGAAAAGTCAGAAAGCTAAGCATGAACCTGCATTAAATAGGAACATTGATTTATACTAGCTTCATTTGGAAAAACTATTAGTGGATTTTAATCAAGAAAATAATGTAATATAATTTAACTTTTAAAATTACAAACTGTGGATAATTGCTTATAGGCCTAAATAACTGGAAGCACAGAGTTTATTTTTGTCCTCAGGCAAAAGACGAGAGTAGCTTGGAGACGAGAGTAGCATTTCTACTGCACCAATAGGGGCAGTAGAAATGGGGGAGAACTGGAAACATACAACATATTTTACATTATTTCAACAGGACTTTAACTGAATGTGAGACATCAAGGAAAGTGATACATCAAGCAGAACTCTCAGGTTTGGAATTTAGCCAACTGGTAGGATGATTCTGATATTCCTGAGATGAAGAATGAAAGAATGAATAAGAAAGGTTTGGTTGTGAAGTTATCAAGGAATTCGTGGTTTTTTGTTTTTTGTTTTTTTTTTTTTTAAAGAAAATCAATTTTATTTTACTTTTTTCAGATTTTATTTTATTACTATTATTATTTACTTTACAATATTGTATTGGTTTTGCCATACATCAACATGAATCCACCACGGGTGTACATGTGTTCCGAATCCTGAACCCCCTCCCACCTCCCTCCCCATACCATCTCTCTGGGTCATCCCAGTGCACCAGCCCCAAGCATCCTGTATCCTGCATCGAACCTAGTAAGCCAGAAAGAAAAACACCAATACAGTATACTAACTCATATATATGGAGTTTAGAAAGATAGTAACGATAACCTGGTATGCGAGAGAGTAAAAGAGACACAGATGTATAGAACAGTCTTTTGAACTCTGTGGGAGAGAGAGAGGGAGAAGGAGAGGGAGAGGGTGGGATGATTTGGAAGAATGGCATTGAAACACGTATAATATCATATAAGAAATGAATCACCAGTCTAGGTTCGATGCAGGATTTTTTTTCAGAAGAGGGTGTTAAAAATCAGCAGTTGCAGCAGCACAAGTTTTAATCTTGATAGAGGTAGACGGCAAGTGCCAATTTGTAGTTGACACTAACAATGTTACCAAGAACAGTCTGATGGATTGATAGGAAGAAAAACCACCATAAAGTAGGAAGAAGGAAATGTAAGCAGCTAGTTCAGGCACATATATTGCAAAGTTTTACTAAGAACAGGACCAGATGATTGGGAGAGTAATTAGAGCAGAATAAAGGCTAGAAGTTTAAGGTTTCATTTAGTTATCTTTTATTTAATGGAAGAGAGTAAGTACGTTTGCATGCTGGAAAAATATTGTTATAATAAAGAGAATAAATGCACTAATTAAATCAAAGTCCTTGATAAGTCATAAGTGATGGAACATGGAAACTAGGAAGATAATTTGTTTTTGATAGAGCAAATACTTCTTATGTTGCTTTTGTAATTCAAAGGATCACAGGAAAATATGAGTACAGACCAAAGGAGGTTTTTAGATGTGATAGTAGGAAGATGAGAAATTTCTTAATTTTTCAACTGACTTATGAAGAGAACTAAATGAAAGGACTTGCTAGATGACTAGGTAGTCTTGCTGTTACTGTGATAGCTGAGGCAAATCAAAAAGTGAAACATGATAAAGTTAATTATTGAAGGAAGATGACCTTTTTTTGAAGGAAGATGTCCAAGTAATTCAAGCTTCAGTTCAGTTCAGTTCAGTCACTCAGTTGTGTCTGACTCTTTGAGACCCCGTGGACTGCAGCATGCCAGGCCTCCCTGTCCATCACCAACTCCCGAAGTTTACCCAAACTCATGTCTATTGAGTCACTGTTGCCATCCAACCATCTCATCCTCTGTCGTCCCCTTCTCCTCCTGCCTTCAATCTTTCCCAGCATCAGTGTCTTTTCAAATGAGTCAGCTCTTCACATCAGATGGCCAAAGTATTGGAGTTTCAACATCAGTCTTTCCAATGAACACTCAAGACTGATCTCCTTTAGTAAGCTAGAATCCCAAATATTTAACTTAGTTATAGGATATGTGGGCAGTATTCTAAGCCTAATGGTGGTATGGAAGTTATGAGTCTAAAAATCTGATTTAAATCTAGATGTAGTCAAATAACTAACTTCTGGCAAATGAAATTGCATTAACTTCTGAGACTTAATTACCTGGATCCAGGTCAAACTTCACAGATTAAGGGCATCATCCTCCACAAGACTGCTTTTGCCTTACTTCAGAGGCCAAACACAATCTCAGAGATCCCCACTCTTATCACGAGCTACAATTAAAGAGTTCTTACCATTCACTCAAATTTAATACATTTTCTAGAATGATTCACAGAACTCAGGAGAACACTGTACTTATGATTAGATTTATTAAAACAAAATAATACTAATCAGAACCAGTCTGAGGGGGAAATACATAAAATGTGGTCTGGGAAGGTCCAAAATATACAACTTTCTTGTCTTCACAATATGCCTTTGGACACACCAGTGTGTGATAATATGCAGAGAATTGCCAGCCAAGGAAAATTATTCAAACATCACTGTCCGAGTTTTTATTATGATTTCATTCTATAGGCATGGTTAATTGAATCATTGTTTATATGGCTGAATTCAGTCTCCAATTCTCTCTTTTTCCTGGAGGTTGGCTGATATGGCTAAAAGCCCCAAATCTCTAACCACATATTTATTCTTTCTGTAATGGGTAGCCTCCACCCTGGGCAATCTCATTAACATAAACTATCAGATTTGGTCCCAGCGACCCACCATAAATAACAAAAACACTTCCCTAGGGAAATTCCAAGGATTTAGAGGTTACTTCCCAGGAACTGGAGACAACAGCCAATCAATTCTCAGTTTTAAGCATTTAGTGCTTAACTTTTTAGGAATCAAGAATAAAGATATTTCAGATTATTTATTAAACAGAGATGTAAATAAAAATATTGTGCAGGTACTCATTGAAACTCAATTTAAAAAGGGCTTATTCTCTGTGAAGGAAGCCCATTTGATCCTTTAGTATCTGCAATTCTTCTGGCTTTCACTTAGAATATTACATCTAGACCTCTGACAGCCATCTTGAGTCATGAATTGACCTTGAGGATGAAAGCCACATTCTGAAAGAGAGCTTAGTATAATTGTCATTCATGAGATAAACCCATCCCATCACTTGTTTTTCTTTTTACAGTGTTGACCAAAAAATATGCACAACTCAAGAGTTGTGAGTTAAGTTTAATTTGGGGCAAAATGGGGACAGCAACCTCAGATAGCTGTGAGAGACTGCTCCAAAAAGGCAGTGAGGGAAGATCAATATATAAGATTTTGGTGAAGGGGAAGTTCAATGTAATCACATGCTTACTAAAAAAAGGTCTTTTGCTAGTCAGGAGAAGCTGCTATCACCATGAAAGGATTTAATGCTTTTCTAGGTATGAGGAAATACAAGGATTGGAATCATGAAATCAATTCATGAAAATATCTAACTACATAAAGATTTACTCTACCAGTTTCTGTGGAGCACACAGTGCCTCACTCTCCACCTTGAACTGCCTTCAAGGGCATGTTGAAAGTCAACAGCTGCATAAGTATTGGATTCAATCTCTGCTGAGGCAGATGGCAAATATCCTTGACAAATGCCAATTTGCAGTTGACAGCAGTTTTACTGGAATACCAGTTCAGTTCAGTCGCTCAGTCATGTCCGACTCTTTGCAATGCCATGAATTGCAGCACACCAGGCCTCCCTGTCCATCACCAACTCCTGGAGTTCACTCAAACTCATGTCCATTGAGTTGGTGATGCCATCCAGCCATCTTATCCTCTATTGTCCCCTTCTCCTCCTGCCCCCAATCCCTCCCAGCATCAGAGTCTTTTCCAGTGTGTCAACACTTCGCATGAGGTAGCCAAAGTATTGGAGTTTCAACTTTAGCATCAGTCCTTCCAAAGAACACCCAGGACTGATCTCCTTTAGGATGGACTGGTTGGATCTCCTTGCGGTCCAAGCGACTCTCATGAGTCTTCTCCAACACCACAGTGCAAAAGCATCAATTCTTCCACGCTCAGCTTTCTTCACAGTCCGACTCTCACATCCATATACGACTATTGGAAAAACCATAGCCTTGACTAGACGGACCTTTGTTGGCAAAGTGATGTCTCTGCTTTTGAATATGCTATCTAGGTTGGTCATAACTTTCTTTCAGTCATATCTATTTTAGTAGGTATTTAGTAGTTTCATGCTACAGTGGCAAATTACTTTTTGTGACAGAAGTAGAACTAGTAAGTTGTGAGAGAGACTGTGTGGCCTGCAAATCCTAGAATATTTCATTCCTGACCCCTTAAGAAAAAATCTTCTATCCTTGATCTAGAATAATGGGAGAGAAAAGAGAATGAGTCTGTATTCATGGTAAATGTGGAACTTCTGTATAGCCCTGGACTACTTACTTCCAGGGTTCTTTCTGATGAATAAGGAACACACTTACAACTTGCTCACATCACTAGTAAACTTTATTTTTATTAATATTATATTCATATTTTTACTCATAAAAGCAGCCAAATGTAATCCTTAGTGATAAACCTGGTATTTAGCATGGGTTTGATACCTAATATGTTTAAAGTTCTTCATATTAATAACTAATACATTTAAATGCTTACCACATCAACATTTTGCCATATGTCATTTATTTTACTTTTAAAGGTTTTGAGAACTTTTTTGCTAATTTATGTCAAAGTCTCATTTGGTTAGCACTCATTAGAAAAGTGCTAATTAGTAGAAAACATAGAGCAAGAATTTTAAGACTACTATTAATATCTTTCCTCTTCCCCTAACATGATTTTCTTGATTTTTTATGAGCCAATATTTGCTGTGGTCCAAAAGTATTCTAAGAACACAGTCATTTCCGTAAATATCCCATAGCAAGATATAAATTCTGCTAATTACCATATGTCAAGATTTCGATTTCCCCTCTCAGAAGCAAGTTATTAATTTATTTTTCTGTGCTTAAGGAGAGATATAATATTTTTCATAAAAATACTATGACTTCATTTAATAGAATGTTCAGAATATTGAATAAAATTTTACCTAAAATGTCATTAACATCTGGAGGAATCTTCACTGATATGGAACAAAAGCTACATTAATTTTTAGTGTTATTAAGTCTATACAGTAGATCAAATGACATCACAATCGACATCAGGCAAATGCCATGGTTACAAGAATTTACAGTAGTATCTCAGTACAGTTACCATAATTACACATTTATTTAAGCAATTAAGCATGAAAGTGGCATTATTGCCAAAGATTTGATATATGACCTGAACATAATTTGGTTAATGAGGAACAAGAAATGCCTGCTAAGTACAGCAGGTATTCTGTTAGCAGAAGACTGTTAAGACTGCTAATTACCCCTGACATATGTCAGATTGAATGGTCTTAGGTAAAAAAAAAAAAAAAAAGTGCTGAGTGGAGACACTATTTTGAAAATAGTCTCCTCTTTTTATTTATAAAATGTTTTTAAACATTTAGCTTTAAGAAATTGAAAAGACAAGTTTTCTACAGACAGTAGTTGCAGATATTGTGCAAATTCTCCTGTGTACTCAGTCAATGATAAATAACTGCTGCCATTTCAGGTTTGTGTCTGTTATGAACTTGTAGAGAGGAAAAAAAATCTATACCCAATTTCTAATTATCTAGACTCCAAAAGTATCAACCTGCAGAATCCCCTGGCTTATATTGTATCCAAGTCTTAACATCTAAAACCTCTTTAACTCCCTCAACTCTTTCTCCTTTCTTATAAATGAGACAAATAAGACAAGCAACATTTTACATGAGAGTAAGAAAAAATCTTGAAGTTAACAGATTTTTGAACTTCTGTTATGGGATTTCAGTGATGTTCCTTATTGCTGATTGACAAATAATTCATGGAAAAAGGTAATGCAGGGCAAGGGTTTCAAGGGAAATACTGCTAAAAATAGAAAATACCAGATGAACATGGCAATTAAGAAGCATAGGATTCTGATCCCTTTCCTTTTGATGGACCAGAAATTATGGGTTGTACAGGATGCCAGATAGATTGGAAAAAAGAGAAGATTGTCACTTTGAAAACGATCACAAGGGACGTGGGACAGTTCGTACTGTGACCAAAGTTTCTGACGACTCTTTCTCTAATTTTTTTGCTGCTCCTGAAGTTCCTGAGAGTGGGGATCTGCATGATGATTCTGAAGCTATCCTCGCTGCAGACTTTGAAATTGGTCACTTTTTACGTGAGCGTATAATCCCAAGATCAGTGTTATACTTTACTGGAGAAGCTATTGAAGATGATGACGATGATTATGATGAAGGTGAAGAAGCAGATGAGGTAATGTTTACCAAATGAGCAAATAATTCTCTGTGTAACACATTGAGAAGCAAATTGAGTGACTTATGTATTCCATTGGTATATTCATTATTCCATGATATAGGATAAACACGTTTTTTGGAAAAACATGGTTTTAGAATTCTACATCCAAGCAATGTATATATGAGGTTTCAATAAATAAACTGCAAAACTCAGAAAAAAAAAAAAGAAAGAGTAGAAACGTGGGATATTCATCTTTATTGATAAAAAATAGAAAAAATTCTGATGACTCAGCATGTCATCTCAGAGCTAATTCAGTATGATTTCTAGACTTAGATTTGTGAGTCTAACCAACTTGCATTAAAATATATGAAAAAAATCATATAGGAACTTAATTATAAACTCATATATTTTGCTTTAATTATTTTTTCATGTGTAAGTGTTCAATATGACTGTTTTTAAAATACTATCTTAAAGATGGAGTATAGACTATTTACTGTAGAAGTTATAAGGTCACGCAGTTCTTATCCTGCTAAATTTATCATGTTTGTCAGTTTCAGTAGGTAGCTTCTGTGAAACTCACTTCATTGTAATCAAATTCTCTATATCAACATTGATCCCACAAATTTATCACACAAAAATGGTACTTAACATTTGCATGTAATAGTTCTTTGCTTCTCCTTACAGTATAGCTCCACTAGCTTTGCCCTTGTGATGCTTCCTAAGGCCCACTTAACTTCACATTTCAGGATATCTGGCTCTAGGTGAGTGATCACACCGTCATGATTATCCTGGTTGTGAAGATCTTTTTTGTACAGTTCTGTGTATTCTTGCCACCTCTTAATATCTTGTGCTTCTGTTAGGTCCATACCATTTCTGTCCTTTATTGAGCCCATCTTTGCATGAAAAGTTCCCTTGGTATCTCTAACTTTCTTGAAGAGGTCTCTAGTCTTTCCCATTTATTGTTTTCCTCTATTTCTTTGCATTGATCACTGAGAGATTTCTTATCTCTCCTTGCTATTCTTTGGAACTCTGCATTCAAATGGATATATCTTTCCATTTCTCCTTTGCCTTTCACTTCTCTTCTTTTCATAGCTATTTGTAAGGCCTCCTCAGACAGCCACTTTGCCTTTCTTTTCCTTGGGGATGGTCTTGATCCCTGTCTCCTGTACAACGTCATGAACCTCCATCCATAATTCTTCAGGCACTCTGTCTATCAGATCTAATCCCTTAAATCTATTAATCACTTTCACTGTATAATCCTAAGGGATTTGATTTAGGTCATACCTGAATGGTATGGTTTTGTTTGTTATGGTTTGGTTGGTATGGTTTGAAATGGTACGGTTTCCTGAATGGAGTGGTTTTCCCTACTTTCTTCAAAATCATAGCAGATGGTGATTGCAGCTATGAAATTAAAAGATGCTTACTCCTTGGAAGAAAAGTTATGACCGGCCTAGACAGCATATTAAAAAGCAGAGACATTGCTTTGCCAATAAAGGTCCATCTAGTCAAGGCTATGGTTTTTCCAGTACTCATGTATGGATGTGACAGTTGAACTCTAAAGAAAGTTGAGCGCTGAAGAATTGATGCTTTTGAACTGTGGTGTTGGAGAAGACTCTTGAGTGTCCCTTGGACTGCAAGGAGATCCAACCAGTCCATCCTAAAGGAAATCAGTCTTCAATATTCATTGGAAGGACCTATGCTGAAGCTGAAACTCCAGTATTTTAGCCACCTGGTGGAAAGAACTGGCTCATTTGAAAAGACTCTGATGCTGAGAAAGATTGAAGGCAGGAAGAAAAGGGTACAACAGAGGATGAGATGGTGGGATGGCATCACCACCTAAATGAACATGAGTTTGCGTAAACTCCGGGAGTTGGTAATGGACAGGGAGGCCTGGCATGCTGCAGTCCATGGGGTCACAAAGAATAGGACATGACTGGGTGACTGAACTAAACTGAACTGAGCTGCATACCTTTTTCCCATCATCACTCAAAAACACAGTGTTTTCTTTTAAAAATATAGTACATTCAGTTTAGGGAAAATATGCAGTATGGATGTGAGAGTTGGACTGTGAAGAAAGCTGAGGGCCAAAGAATTGATGCTTTTAAACCGTGGTGTTGGAGAAGACACTTGAGAGTCCCTTGGGCTGCAAGGAGATCCAACCAGTCCATTATAAAGGAGATCAGTCCTGGGTGTTCTTTGGAAGGACTGATGCTAAAGCTGAAACTCCAATACTTTGGCCACCTCATGTGAAGAGTTGACTCATTGGAAAAGATGCTGATGCTGGGAGGGATTGGGGGCAGGAGGAGAAGGGGACGACAGAGGATGAGATGGCTGGATGGCATCACACTATTGTGTACTAAAACTTCAAATCATTTATAATTAAGTTAAATTTTATAAGAAATATAGCGTGCTCATCTGGTAAGTAATAAAACCATCAAATTCTGATTTCTTAAAAAAAAAAAAAGTCTTCCTAGTGTTCCCTTTCTTATGATAAATTAAGAAAATTGTGCTCTGAATTCTTTCCATTTGTTAGTTTCCTGCCATATTTTATTGAAAATATGACTCATATCTTGGCACTATATCTGAAATAAGTTAGTTCTAGCTTGTCTGAAAACAAGTTCACAAGTCTCAAGTTTTGTCTGACTTTCACAAAGAATAGAAGTTATGTGAATTTTTAACTGTCTCTGCAGTCTGGCGCCACTCAAACTATTCATATTTATTTTAACCATTTTTTAACCCCCACTGGATTCTCAGTTCTAGGAACTCTGACATGCAGCACAATGATTCTAGATTCTGATCATTCTAGCTTCCATCTCATACAAGCATTTTCATTTTGCCTAAAATCCCCTACACACTAATTTTAAGTCAAGCTAATTTTCAAGTGATAGACAGGGAAGCCTGGCATGCTGCACTCCATGGAGTCACAAAGAGCTAGAGATAACTAAACGACTGAACTGAACTGAATTTTTCAAGATCTTTTGTTTCATTTTTTTTGGAATCATTTGTGGCTACTCTACTGGATATTTTATTTCCCAGAATTCAGTAGAAATTAAAATCTGCCTTCATGAAATTCAGCAATGAATCATTCAAGTTCATATCTGCTTATGTGTTGCATTTGCTTTGTAATAAATGGTTTATCTCCCAGTTTACTGTCTTGGGGTGGGAGAAGAGACAGCCTATTATTCTTTTATCTCACACCATTATCAATAGAAAAAATGCATCTTATTTTTATGAATTAAATCATTAATTAAATTCCAGATGTTTCTGTGTGACTATTTGCTAAGCTTTCAATATAGTGCCTGCTTGATGCCCTATGAGGGTTTAATTCCTTTATTATTGTCACTATTATTTCCTCTTTCTCACTTTCATCTTTCTAAAATCTGTATTTCTCAGTTCCCTGTTGAAACATTATCAATTTCATACAAGATAGATTTTCCAGATCTTTCTTCTCCTCTGCATTTTTACATGTTGTTGTGTCCTGAGATAAGTGCATTTCTCACCTGTTTCTATATTCACTCCCTCACTTACTTTCACAAAATTCTTGACAGAAAGAGATGTATCTGGTGTATGATTATACACCAGATAGAACAGACAAGTCCTTAATTTGTATCCTATTTTTTAAGAATGGAGAAATGTAGAGACTTACTAAAGGAAAGGGTGAGAAAATGTAAATGTAGATGCATGTGAAAGATAAAGGAAAATGTAAAACTGAGGGAGATGATATGAGATGTTCTCAAAGTACTTAATGATGCAAAGGCAATGTAGTCATCAAAGAAAGAGGTAAGAAAAGTTGTGTAGGAGTCTCAAAATTTTTGAAGGCTTGCATGATCACTGAGCAGGAAGAAAGGTATCTGACTTTAGACAAAATAAAAATTAACTGACATTAATAGCTGGAGTCTTTGCTGAAGTTTCCAACTTAAGCACTTTCAAATAAATCTCTTATTGCATAAGTTTGCTGCTGCTGCTGCTAAGTCGCTTCAGTTGTGTCCAACTCTATGCGATCCCATAGATGGCAGCCCATCAGGCTCCTCTGTCCCCGGGATTCTCTAGGCAAGATCACTGGAGTGGGTTGCCATTTCCTTCTCCAATGCATGCATGTATGCTAAGTCGCTTCAGTCATGTCCGACTCTGTTGCATAAGTCTAGGTAGTTTTTTTATTTCACACTTTTCTGTAAAGTTTGACAAAGATGATGTTTTCCTGAGGCTTGTTCCCAGGAAAACTTCAAAATGAATAGTTAAGAAATACCACTTCCTCTTTGTGCTCCAAAGAAGCTTCCTTGCCCTTAGAGAAAAACTGAACCTGAAAGAGTTAATCAGTCAAGGAAGACTTAATTCAAGACTATCACAAAAGGGGAGAGAGACTGAACACACTTTACTGAAATAAAAGGTAAGAAAGATTTTTGGTTTTGGATAAGCTTGTGAAAAATCTGTATGCAGGTCAGGAAGCAACAGTTAGAACTGGACATGGAACAACAGACTGGTTCCAAATCGGAAAAGGAGTGCATCAAGGCTGTATATTGTCACCCTGCTTATTTAACTTATATGCAGAGTACATCATGAGAAATGCTGGACTGGAAGAAACACAAGCTGGAATCCAGATTGCCGGGAGAAATATCAATAACCTCAGATATGCAGATGACACCACCCTTATGGCAGAAAGTGAAGAGGAACTAAAAAGCCTCTTGATGAAAGTGAAAGAGGAGAGTGAAAAAGTTGGCTTAAAGCTCAACATTCAGAAAATGAAGATCATGGCATCTGGTCCCATCACTTCATGGGAAATAGATAGGGAAACAGTGGAAACAGTGTCAGACTTTATTTTTGGGGGCTCCAAAATCACTGCAGATGGTGACTGCAGCCATGAAATTAGAAGACACTTACTCCTTGGAAGAAAAGTTATGTCCAACCTAGATAGTATTTTCAAAAGCAGAGATATTATTTTGCTGACTAAGGTCCATCTAGTCAAGGCTATGATTTTTCCTGTGGTCCTGTATGGATGTGAGAGTTGGACTGTGAAGAAAGCTGAGCACTGAAGAATTGATGCTTTTGAGCTGTGGTATTGGAGAAGACTCTTGAGAGTCCCTTGGACTGCAAGGAGATCCAACCAGTCCATTCTGAAGGAGATCAACCTTGGGATTTCTTTGGAAGGAATGATGCTAAAGCTGAAACTGCAGTACTTTGGCCACCTCATGCGAAGAGTTGACTAATTGGAAAAGACTCAGATGCTGGGAGGGATTGGGGGCAGGAGGAGAAGGGGACAACAGAGGAGGAGATGGCTGGATGGCATCACAGACTCGACGGACATGAGTCTGAGTGAACTCCGAGAGATGGTGATGGACAGGGAGGCCTGGCATGCTGTGATTCATGGGGTCGCAAAGAGTCAGACACGACTGAGTGACCGAACTGAACTGAACTGAACTGAACTGTGAAAAATTCCTGGAGGGTGTTAGGAAGAAGTTGTTCAATGTGATTAGGTCTTCCAAGTTTGCTAATTGATGCTTAAGCTTCTACCCTTACACAGAGACCTAGTATAGGTCTCATTGATAATTCTTACACTTGATTTAAGCATAATGACTTTGATTACACTTCAAAGATATCGTTTTCTTGCCCTTGAAAAAGAAATTCCTGGGAAGAGTCTTTCTCTAACAACAACAACAACAACAACAAAAACTGGCAAGAGTCTGCAAGATTTACATCTCAAAGTGGCAAAGAAAAAATAAAATTTTGACTTTTCTAAAGTAAATGCTCTAATGAAAGGAAGGTCAAGATCTATAATCAAGGAAAAAGCTGTCTAAAGAGTAATTAAGCTAAGGAGAATAATAAGATTGTCTTGGTGACCCAGTGTATTCTGTTTATCCTGAGATAAACCCATCTCTATCTTTCTTCAATGACTCAGATAAGAAGCTTCTTTCTTTCTCTTGGTTGCCAGAAGAATCCAAGATGACTTCCTTCTGTATCAGCCTTTGTAAAACCTCAAGATCCCCATCCTTTTTGGGGGGACTTTCCTCATTAATAACTGCTCTCATTAAAAATAATTTTATTAATTTTTGATGCATTCTATTTTTCACATGGTAATACATAACACATCATTTCACATAAAAAAAAAACTACATGAGTTAATGTAAACAAAGCACTTAGCATATATGAAACATGATTACTTTTAAATACTCAAATCGGCAAATAATTATTGTAAGTACCTAATAAATTTTGTTTTTAAACAAGTCTCTAGTTCTGAAGGTAAATATCATTACTTCTCAAAATTAGATATAGATGGGATTATGTCTCCCATAAGAAAGTGATATGTTTAAGCAAAAATGAGTTTTAAGTGAATACAGGGATATATGAACATGCCTAGCAAAAAAAGCACAAATCTATTACATAACCTGCTTTCCTAAACTGCTTCAGCTCCCTGTCTTCAGGCATTATGACATGTATCTTGTAAGGGAAGCTCACTCTGAGTCAGAAAGAATCATATTCTGATAACAGGTCAGGCAAATATCTGGTGAAATCAAACACAATAATACCCTATGAATAAATGGAGGGTGGGACATTTAGGACAAACCAGAATTCTTAACCTAGGTATTAGTTCCATAGGTTTCAAGCTGCAGGGTCTGATGAATTCTTATACTTACACAACAAATTAGGGTTCCTATACATTTTCT
>SJYT01077848.1:0-27035 GCA_006410635.1 Cephalophus harveyi
TCTCCACTCGAGAGGAACACTGAGGGTCCCACCACAACTCAAGATGAGCCCCTGTTCCCCCTCCTCCACTCCCAATGAGGGATCCTTTCCCTGCTTTTACAGAAAAGGATTCTGGTGTTTCCATCGCACAGCAGAGGGCGTGCTCTCAACAGGAATGTCGAGAGGAACTTAAGGGGTCATGCCACCATTCAAAAAAAACAACAAATTTCTCAGTCCACTCCAGATGAACCTGATTTCCCTGCACTGCCTCGAAGGTAACCCTGAGCATCTAATCACACCATGGTGGCTGCTTCGACAGCCCTGTGGCACCTTGAGGGAAAGCCACAGATCCCTATGTCAACTAGTCGGAAAGCTTGACACAGCTGCTACAGCTTGGGAGGAAAACGGACGTGTATCTCTCCACTCGAGAAGAGTCCTGAATCTCTTGTGGAGACTCCAGAGGAACCCCAAGGTCCATGTGAGCACTGGAGAGGAAACCTCAGGTTCTGGCCGCAGTTCCAGCCAAGGATTTAGAAACCGACATGACTGGAGAGGAATCCCAAGGGGCCCCTCGCTCCTTGCATGGAGGCTGGCCTTTCCTGAGGCCACGCAGGAGGGTCGCTGAAGTCCCCGTCGTCAATTGAGAGGGACTTTCTGCAACTCGAGAAAAACCAGGAGGTTCACCCCTGCAGGCGAGATGAGGCCCTTTTCTGCTGCGGCATCTCGAGGGAAATCACGCCTTCTCTCTTGAACCTTGCAAGGGTCCTTCCCACCCTTGCTGCAACTCAAGAAACTCCCCGACATACCCGTCCCCATATTGGTGGAACACCGAGGGTCCCAGCACAACTCAGGAGGAGCCCCGTTTCCCCACCGTGAGCTCGAGACGAGGGTTCATTTCCCTGCTTCATCGGGAAAGAATTCCAGCCATTCCTGTCGCATCTCAAGAGGTGGCGCTCTCAACAGGAAAGCGGAGTTCTCCTTGGGTTGGGCCACCATACTAAAAGTCCCATAGTTATCTCAGTCCACTCCAGATGAAGGTGATTTCCCTGCACTACCTCGAGTGTCACACGCATATCGCCTCACACCACAGTGGCTCATTCGACAGCCCTGTGGCATCTCGAGGGAAAGACAGAGATCCCTGGGTCAACTTGACGGGAACCCTGACACTGCTGCTACAGCTCGGGAGGAGAGGATGTGCAGGTAACCACAGGAGACCAGGCCTGACTCCCCTGGGGAGACTCCAGAGGAACCCCAATATCCATGCCAGGACTGGAGAGGAAACATGAGGTTCCAGTTTTGGATCCAGATGGGGACTTAGGACCCGGGACTAACTGGAGAGGAATCCCGAGGGGCTACTCTCAACTCACACAGAGAATGGCCTTTCCAAGGCCACGTGAGCGAGTCCCTGAGGGGCCCGTCGTAACTCGAGAGGGACTGGCCACAACTCGAGAAAAACCAGGAGGTTCTCCCCTCCAGGCGAGATAAGGCCGTTTTCTGCAGCGGCAACCTGAAAGAAATCACGCCTTTCCTCCTGAACCACAAAGGGTCCTTCACACCCTTGCTGCAACTCAACAAGTTCCCCGACATACCCGTCTCCACTCGAGAGGAATAGTGAGGGTCCAACCACAAATCAAGAGGGGCCCCCTTTCACCCTCCTCTGCTCCAGATGAGGGTTCCTTCCCTGCTTCGTCAGGAATGGATTCTGGCATTTCTGTCACACAGCGAGAGGACACACTCTCAACAGGAATGTCGAGAGGAACTCCAGGGGTCGTTCCACCATTCCAAAAGACCCCCAGATATCTCAGTCCACTTCAGATGAACCTGCTTTTCATGCCCTGCCTCGAAGGTCACCCCGAGGATCGAATCACAACTTGGTGGCACGTGCGAGAGCCCTGTGGAATCTCGAGGGAAAGCCACAGATCCCTGTGTCCACTCGTCTGGAAGCCTGACACTGCGGCTACAGCTCTTTAGGAAAATGGACTTGCATGTAACCACAGGAGATGAGGCCTAACTTTCCTGTGGAGACTCCAGCGGAAGCCCAAGATCCATGCCAGATGTGGAGAGGAAACCTCAGGTTCCAGCTTCGGCTCCAGACAAGGACTCAGGACCCGGCACAGACAGGAGAGGAAACCCGAGATGCCGATCTCAACTCGCACGGAGACTGGCATTTCCTGAGGCCACGCGAGCGGGTCCCTGAGATCCCCGTCGTAACTTGAGAAAGACCTGCCACTACTCGAGAAAAGCCATAAGGTTCTTCCCTCCAGGCGAGATGAGGACGTTTTCTGCTGCGGCATCCTGAGAGAAATCACTCCTTCCCTCCTGAACCTCAAAGGGTCCTTCACACCCTTGCTGCAACTTAAGAAGTTCCTGACATACCCGTCTCCACTCGAGAAGAACACTGAGGGTCCCACCACAACTCAAGAGGGGCCCCCTTTCCCCCTCATCTGCAACAGATGAGGGTTCCCTTCCCTGCTTCATCGGGAAAGGAGTCTGGCTTTCCCGTCGCGCACCAAAATGACGTGCTCTCAACAGGAATGTCGAGAGGGACTCCAGGGGATGTGCCACCATTCCAAAGGACCCCCAAATGTCACAGTCCACTCCAGATGAACCTGGTTTCCCTACCTCTCCTCGAAGGTCACACCGAGCATCAAATCACACCACTGTGGCACGTGCAACAGCCCTGTGGCACCTCGAGGAAAAGCCACAGATCGTTGTGTCAACTCATAGGGAAGCCTCACATTGCTCCTACAGATCGGGAGGAAAACGGACATGTATGTCTCCACTCGAGAAGAGTCCTGACTCTCCTGTAGAGACTCCAGAGGAACCCGAAGATCCATGTCAGCACTGGAGAGGAAACCTCAGGTTCTCGCCGCAGTTCCAGCCAAGGATTAAGGAACCGACATGACTGGAGAGGAACCCCGAGGGGCCCCTCACAACTCGCAAGGAGGCTGATCTTTCCTGAGGCCACGCCAGCGGGTCGCTGAGGTCCCCATCATCAATTGAGAGGGACTTTCCGCAACTCAAGAAAAACCAGGAGGTTCTCCCCTGCAGGCGAGATGAGGCCCTTTTCTGCTGCTGCATTTCGAGGGAAATCACGCCTTCTCTCTTGAACCTCGCAAGGTTCCTTCCCACCCTTGCTGCAACTCAAGAAATTCCCCGACATACCCGTCCCCACGTTGGTGGAACACCGAGGGTCCCAGCACAATTCTGGAGAAACACCGTTTCCCCACCGTGCGCTCGAGATGAGGGTCCCTTTCCCTGCTTCGTTGGGAAAGAATTCCTGCCATTCCCATCGCATCTCAAGAGGTGGCCCTCTCAACAGGAAAGCGGAGTTCTCCTGGGGTCGAGACACCATACTAAAAGTCCCATAGATGTCTCAGTCCACTCCAGATGAACGTGATTTCCCTGCACTTCCTCAAGTGTCACCCGTGTATCGCCTCACACCACGTTGGCTCATTCCACATCCCTGTGGCATCTCGATGAAAAGACAGAGATCCCTGGGTCAACTCGACGGGAACCCTGACACTGCTGCTACAGCTCGGGAGGAAAGAGGTCGTGAACGTAACCACAGGAAACCAGGCCTGACTCCCCTGGGAATACTCCAGAGGAATCCCAGGATCCATGCCAGCACTGGAGAGGAAACATGAGGTTCCAGGTTCGGCTCCAGAAGGAGACTTAGGACCCGGGACTAACTGGAGAGAAATCCCAAGGGGCTACTCTCAACTCGCACAGAGAATCGCTTTTCAAGAGGCCATGCGAGCAGGTCCATGAGCGCCCCGTCGTAAATCGAGAGGGACCTGCCGCACCTCGAGAAAAACCAGGAGGTTATCCCCTCCAGGCGAGATAAGGCCGTTTTCTGCAGCGGCATCCTGAAAGAAATCACGCCTTTCCTCCTGAACCACAAAGGGTCCTTCACACCCTTGCTGTAACTCAACAAGTTCCCGGACATACCCGTCTCCACTCGAGAGGAACACCGAGCGTCCCACCACAGCTCAAGAGGGGCCCCCTTTCCCCCTCATCTTCTACAGGGGAGGGTTCCTTTCCATGCTTCATCGGGAAAGGATTCTGGCTTTCCCGTTGCACAGGAAGATGACGTGCTCTCAACAGAAATATCCAGAGGGACTCCAGGAGACGTGCCAACATTCCAAAGGACCCTCAAATGTCGCAGTCCACTCCAGATGAACCTGGTTTCCCTACCCTGCCTCGATGGTCACCCTGATCATCAAATCACACCGTGGTGGCATGTGCGACAACCCGGTGGAACTTCAAGGGAAAACCACAGATCCCTGTGTCAATCCTTCGGGAAGCCTGACACTGCTGATACAGCTAGGGAGAAAAACGGACGTGTATGTCTCCACTCGAGAAGTGTCCTGACTCTCCTGTGGAGACTCAAGAGGAACCCCATGTTCCATGTCATCACTGGAGAGGAAACCTCAGATTCTGACTGCAGGTCCAGATGAGGACCTAGGACCCGACACTGACTGGAAAGAAATCCCGAGGGGCCCCTTGAAGCTCACATGGAGATGGGTCTTTCCTGAGACCACTCCAGTGGGTCCCTGAGGTCCCCATCATAACTCGAGAGGGACCCGCTGCAACTCGAGAAAAACCAGGAGTTTCTCCCCTGCAAGTGAGATGAGACCGTTTATTGCTGTGGCATGTCAAGGGAAATCATACCTTCCCTCTTGAACCTCGCAAGGGTCCTTCTCACCCTTGCTGCAACTCAAGAAGTTCCCCCACATACCCGTCCCACGTGGGAGGAACACTGAGGGTCCCGGTAGAATGCAGGAGGTGCCCCGTTTCCCCTTCGTGAGCTCGAGATGAGGGTCCCTTTCCCTACTTCGTCGGGAAAGGATTCCCGCTGTTCCCATCGCATCTCAAGTGGTGGCACTCTTAACAGGAAGCCGAAAGCTCCAAGGGTCATGTCAACATACTAAAAGTCCTCCAGATGTCTCAGTCCACTCCAAATGACCCTGATTTCCCTACACTACCTCGAATGTTACCCGCGAATAGCCTCACACCACGGTGGCCCGTGCCACAGCCCTGTGGCATCACAAGGGAAAGACAGAGATCCCTGGGTCAACTCGAACGTAAGCCTGACACTACTGCTACAGCTTGGGAGGAAAGCGCACGTACATATAACCACAGAAGACAAGGCCAGGTTCCCCTGGGGAGACTCCAGAAAAAACCCAAGATCCATGCCAGAACTGGAGAGGAAATCTCAGGTTCTAGAATCGGCTCCAGACGGGGAGTTAGGACCCGGCAACAACTGGAGAGGAATCCCCAAGGGCCCCTCTCAACTCACATGGAGACTGGCTATTCCTGAGGCCACGTGAGCGAGTCCCTGAGGTCCCTGTCGTAACTCGAGAGGGACCAACCGCAACTCGAGTAAAACTGGGAGGTTTTCCAGGTGGCTCGTGCCACAGCCCTGTGGCATCTCGAGGGAAAGACAGAGATCCCTGGGTCAACTCGACGGGAAGCCTGACACTGCTGCTACAGTGTCAGGGAGGAGAGTGGAGGTGCATTTAATCACAGGTATCGAGGCCTGACTTCCCTGGGGAGACTCCACAGCAACCCCAATATCCATGCCAGCACTGGAGAGGAAAACTCAGGTTCCAACTTCAGCTCCAGACCGGGACTTACAACCCGGCAACAACTGGAGAGCAATCCCGAGGGGCCCCTCTCAACTCGCAACGGAGACTGGCCTTTCTTGAGGCCGCGCGAGAGGGTCCCTGAGGTCCCCGTCATAACTCGAGAGGGACCTGGTGCAACTCGAGAAGAAACAGGAGGTTCTCCCATGCAGGCGAGATGAGGCCCTTTTCTGCTGTGGCATCACGAGGGAAATCAGGCCTTCCCACTTGAACCTCGAAAGCATCATTCCCACCCTTGCTGCAACTCAAGAAGTTCCCCGACATACCAGTCCCCACACGGGAGGAACACTAAGGGTCCCGGCACACTTCAGGACGATCCTCGTTTCCCCATCGTGAGCTCGAGATGAGGGTCTTTTTCCCTGTTTCGTCGGGAAAGGATTCTCGCCGTTCCCGTCACATCTCAAGAGGTGGAACTCTCAACAGGAAAGCCGAGATCTCCAGGTGTCGTTCCAACATTCTAAAAGTCCCTCAGATGTCTCAGTCCAGTCCATATGAACCTGATTTCCCTGAACTACCTCGATTGTCACCTGCGTGTCGCCTAACAACACGGTGGTTAATGCCACAGGCCTGTGGCATGTCGAGGGAAAGACAGAGATCCCGGGGTCAAGTTGAGGGGAGGCCTGACACTGCAGCTACAGCTTGGGAGGAAAGCGCACGTGCATGAAAACACAGGAGACGAGGTCTGACTCCCCTTGAGAGACTCCAGAGAAACCCCAAGTTCCATGCCAGCACTGGAGAGGAAACCTCAGTTTCAAGCTTCGGCTCCAGACAGGGACTTAGGACCCGGCACTGACTGCAGAGATATCCCGAGGAACTCCTCTCAACTCGCACGGAGACTGGCCTTTCCTGAGGCCACGCAAGAGGGTCCCTGAAATCCTCTTGGTGACTGGAGAAGGAATTGCCCCAACTCGAGAAAAAAAGAGGAGGTTCTCCGCCCCAGGCGAGATGAGGCTGTTTTCTCTGCGGCATCCCATAGAAACCGGCCTTTCCTCCTGAATCTCAAAGGTCCTTCACAGCCTTGCTACAACTCGAGTAGTTCCCCGACATTACCATCTCCACTCGAGAGGAACACTGAGGGTCCCACCACAACTCAAGAGGAGTCCTCTTTCCACCTCCTCTGCTCCTGATGAGGGATCCTTTCCCTGCTTCAAAAGGAAAGGATTCTGGCATTCCCGTCGCACAGCAAGAGGGCGTGTTCTCAACAGGAAAGTCGAGAGGAAGTCCAGGGGTCATGCCATCATCCGAAAAGACCCCCTAATGTCTCAGTCCACTCTAGATGAACCTGATTTCCTGCACTGCCTCGAAGGTCACCCTGAGCATCGAATCACACCACAGTGGCATCTGCGACAGCCCTGTGGCACCTCGAGGGAAAGCCACAGATCCCTGTGTCAACTCAGCGGGAAGCCTGATACTGCTGCTACAGCTTGGGAGGAAAATGGACGTGTGTGTCTCCACTTGAAAGGAGTCCTGAATCTCCTATGGAGACTCTGGAGGAACCCCAAGATCCATGTCAGCACTGCAGAGGAAACCTCAGGGTCAGGCTACAGTTCCAGACGAGTACCTAGCGCCTGACAGGGTCTGGACAGGAATGCCAACGGGCCAATCGCAACTAGTATGGAGACTGGTTTTCATGAGGTCACACCAGCATGTCACTGAGGACCCCGTTGTAACTCGAGAGGGACCTGCCACAAATCGAGAAAAATCAGAAGGTTCTCCCCTGCAGGCGAGATGAGGCCCTTTTCTGCTGTGGCATCACCAGGGAAATCACGCCTTCCCACTTGAAACGCCAGCGTGTCACTGAGGTCCCCATTGTAACTCGAGAGGGACCTGCCGCAACTCGAGAAAAACCAGGAGGTACTCCCCTGCAGGCGAGATGAGGCCCTTTTCTGCTGTGGCATGACCAGGGAAATCACGCCTTCCCACTTGAACCTCGCAAGCATCCTTACCACCCTTGCTGCAACTCAAGATGTTCCCCAACATACCAGTCCCTACGTGGGAGGAACACTAAGGGTCCCGGCACACCTCAGGAGGAGCCTCGTTTCCCCATAGTGAGCTCAAGATGAGGGTCTTTTTCCCTGCTTCGTCGGGAGAGGATTCCCACCATTCCCATCACATCTCAAGAGATGGCGCTCTCAACAGGAAAGCCGAGATCTCCAGGGGTCATGCCAACATACTAAAAGTCCCCCAGATGTCTCAGTCCACTCCAGATAAACCTGATTTCCCTGCACTACCTCGAGTGTCACCTGCATATCACCTCACACCACGGTGGCTCCTGCCACAGGTGTGTGGCATCTCGAGGGAAAGACAGAGATCCGGGTCAAGTCGAGGGGAAACCTGACACTGCAGCTACAGCTCGGGAGGAAAGCGCACGTGCATGCAACCACAGGAGACGAGGCCTGACTTCCCTTGGGAGACTCCAGAGAAACCCCAAGATCCATGGCAGCACTGGAGAGGAAATCTCAGGTTTCATCTTTTGCTCCAGACGTGGACTGAGGACCCGGCACCAAATGGAGAGGAATCCAGAGGAGTCCCTCTCAACTCGCATGGACACTGGCCTTTCCTGAGGCCACGCGAGAGGGTCCCTGAAGTCCCTGTCGTAACTCGAGTGGGACCTGCCACAACTCGCGAAAAACCAGGAGGTTCTCCCCACCAGGCGAAATGAGGCCGTTTTCTGCTGCGGCATCACAAGAGAAAACCGGCCTTCCCTCCTGAACCTCAAAGGGCCCTTCACAGCCTTGGTACAGCTCAAGAAGATCCCCGACATAACCATCTCCACTCGAGAGGAACACTGTGGGTCCCACCACAACTCAAGAGGAGCCCCCTTTACCCCTCCTCTGCTCCCGATGAGGGATCCTTTCCCTGATTTGGCAGGAAAGCATTCTGTCGTTGCCGTCGCACAGCAAGAGGGCGTGATCTCAACAAGAAAGTCGAGAGGAACTCCAGGGGTCGTGACATCATTCCAAAAGACCCCCAAATGTCTCAGTCCACTCCAGATGAACCTGATTCCCCTGCACTACCTCGAAGGTCACCCTGAGCACTGAATCACACTACGGTGGCATCTTCAACAGCCCTATGGCTCCTCGAGGGAAAGCCACAGATCCCTGTGTCAACTCGTTGGGAAGCATGACACGTCTGCTACAGCTTGGGAGGAAAACTCACGTGTATGTCTCCACTTGAGAAGAGTCCTGACTCTCCTGTGGAGACTCCAGAGGAACCCCAAGATGCATGTCAGCACTGGAGAGGAAAGCTAAGGTACTGGCTGCAGTTACAGACGAGTACCAAGGACCCGACACTGACTGGACAGGAATCCTGAGTGGCCCCTCATAACTCGTAAGGAGATTGGTCTTTCCTGAGGCCACCCCAGCGGGTCCCTGAGGTCCCCGTCGTAAGTCGTGAGGGACCTGCCTCAACACGAGAAAAACCAGTAGGTTCTCCCCTACAGGCGAGATGAGGCCATTTTCTGCTTTGGCATCACGAGGGAAATCAACCCTTCCCACTTGAACCTTGCAAGCGTCCTTCCCACCCATGCTACAACTCAAGAAGTTCCCCGACATACCAGTCCCCTCGCGGGAGGAACACGAAGGATCCCGGCACACCTCAGGAGGAGCCTCGTTTCCCCATCGTGAGCTCGAGATGAGGGTCTTTTTCCCTGCTTCGTCGGGAAAGGATTCCCGCTGTTCCCATCATATTTCAAGAGGTGGCGCTCTCAAAAGCAAAGCCAAGATCTCCAGGGGTCGTGGCAACATATTTAAAGTCCCCCAGATGTCTCAGTCCACTCCAGATGAACCTGATTTCCCTGCACTACCTCGAGTGTCATCTGCGTATCTCCTCACACCACAGTGGCTCGTTCCACAGGCCTGTGGCATCACCAGGGTAAGACAGAGATCCCGGGGTCAAGTTGAGGGGAAGACTGACACTGCCGCTACAGCTCGGGAGGAAAGTGCACATGCATGCAAACACAGGAGACAAGGCCTGACTCCCCTTGAGAGATTCCAGAGAAAGCCCAAGTTTCATGACAGCACTGGAAAGGAAACCTCAGGTTCCAGCTTCGGCTCAGACGGAGACTTAGGACATGGCACCGACTGGAGAGGAATCCTGAGGAGCCCCTCTGAACTCGCACGTGAGAGGTTCCCTGAGGTCCCCGTCATAACTAGAGGGACCTGCTGCAACTCGAGAAAAACGAGGAGGTTCTCCCCTCCAGGCAAAATGAAGCCATTTTCTGCTGCGGAATCCCAAGAGAAAACCGGCCTTCCCTACTGAACCTCAAAGAGTCCTTCACAGCCTTGGTACAACTCAAGAAGATCCAAACATGACCATCTCCACTCGAGAGGAACACTGAGGGTCCCACCACAACTCAAGAGTAGACCCCTTTCCCCCTCCTCCGCTCCCGATGAGGGATCCTTTCCCTGCTTCGACAGGAAAAGATTCTGGCGCTGCCGTCTCACAGCAAGATGGCGTACTCTCAACAAGAATGTCGAGAGTAACTCCAGATGTCGTGCCACCATTCCAAGAGACCCCCAAATGTCTAGGTCCACTCCAGATCAACCAGATTTCCCTGCACTGCCTCGAAGGTTACCTTGAGCATCGAATCACACCACGGTGACATCCGCGACAGCCCTGTGGCAGCTCGAGGGAAAGACACAGATCCCTGTGTCAACTCGTCGGTAAGCCTGACACTGCTACTACAGCTTGGGAGGAAAACGGGTGTTCATGTCTCCCCTTGAGAAGAGTCCTGACTCTCCTGTGGAGACTCCAGAGGAACTCCAAGATGCATAACAGCACTGGAGAGGAACCTCAGGTTCTGGCTGCAGTTCCAGACGCCTACCTAGGACCCGACACTGAGAGGGTAGGAATACTGAGGGGCCCTTCGCAACTCGTATGGAGACTGTTCTTTCCTGTAGCCACGCCAGCGGGGCCCTGAGGTCCCCGTCGTAACTCGAGAGGGACCTGCCACAACTGGAGAAAACCAGGAAGAATTCCCTGCAGGCGAGATGAGGCCCCTTTCTGCTGTGGCATCCCGAGGGAATCACACCTTCCCACTTGAATCTCGCAAGCCTCCTTCCCACCATTGCTGCAACACAAGAAGTTCCCCGACATACCAGTCCCCACGTGGGTGGAACACTAAGGATCCCAGCACAACTCAGGAGGAGCCTCGTTTCCCCATCGTGAGCTCGAGAGGAGGGTCTTTTTCCCTGCTTCATTGGGAAAGGATTCCCGCCATTCCCGTCACATCTCAAGAGGTGGCGCCCTCAACAGGAAAACCGAGAGCTCCAGGGGTCATGCCAACATATTAAAGGTCCCCCAGATGTCTCAGTCCACTCCAGATGAACCTGATTTCCCTGCACTACCTCGAGTGTCACCTGCGTATCGCCTCACAACACTGTGCCTTGTGCCACAGGCCTGTGGCATCTNCAGGAAAGCCGAGACCTCCAGGGGTCGTTCCAGCATACTAAAAGTCCACCAGATGTCTCAGTCCACTCCAGATGAACCTGATTTCCCTGCATTACCTCGAGTGTCACCTCTGGATGTCCTCACACCAAAGTGGCTCGTGCCACAGGCCTGTGTCATTTCGAGGGAAAGACAGAGATCCCGGGGTCAAGTCGAGGGGAAGCCTGAAACTGCAGCTACATCACGGGAGGAAAGCACACGTGCATTCAACCACAGGAGACGAGGCCTGACTCCCCTTGAGAGACTTCAGAGAAACCCCAAGTTCCATGCCAGCACTGGAGAGGAAACCTCAGGTTCCAGCTTCGGCTCAAGTCGGGGACCTAGGACCCGGCACTGAATGGAGAGGAAAACCGAGGAGCCCCACTCAACTCGCACGAAGACTGGCCTTTCCTGAGGTCACGTGAGAGGGTCCCAGAGGTCGCCGTCGTAACTCGAGAGGGACCTGCCGCAACTCGAGAAAAACCAAGAGGTTCTCACCTCCAGGCGAGATGAGGCCGTTTTCTGCTGCAGCATCCCAAGAGAAAACCGGCCTTCCCTCCTGAACCTCTAAGGATCCTTCACAGCATTGGTACAACTCAAGAAGATACCCGACATAACCATCTCCACCCGAGAGGAACACTGAGGGTCCCACCACAAGTCAAGAGGAGCCCCCTTTCCCCCTCCTCTGCTCCTGATGAGGGATCCTTTCCCTGTTTCGGCAGGAAAGGATTCTGGCGTTGCCAACACAGAGCAAGAGGGTGTACTCTCAACAAGAAAGTCGAGAGGAACTCAAGGGGTAGTGTCACCATTCAAAAAGACCCCCAGATGTCTCAGTCCACTTCAGATGAACCTGATTTCCCTGCACTGCCTCGAAGGTCACCCTGAGCATTGATTCACACCACGATGGCTTCTGCAACAGCCCTGTGGCACCTCGAGTGAAAGCCACAGATTCCTGTGTCAACTTGTCGGGAAGCCTGACACTGCTACTACAGTTTGGGAGGAAAATGGACGTGCATGTCTCCCCTTGAGAAGAGTCCTGACTCTCCTGTGGAGACTCCAGAGGAACCCCAAGATCCATGTCAGCACTGGAGAGGAAACCTCAGGTTCTGGCTGCACTTACAGACGAGTACCAAGGAACCGACACTGACTGGACAGGAATCCTGATGTACCCTCGTAACTGGTATGGAGATTGGTCTTTCCTGAGGCCATGCCAGTGGGCCCCTGAGGTCCCCGTCATAACTTGAGAGGGACCTGCCACAACTCGAGAAAAACCATGAGGTTCTCCCCTGCAGGCTAGATGTGGCCCTTTTCTGCTGTGGCATCACGAGGGAAATCACACCTTCCCATTTGAACCTTGCAAGCCTCCTTCCCACCCTTGCTGCAACTCAAGAAGTTCCCCGACATACCAGTCCCCAAGCGAGAGGAACACTAAGGGTCCCAGCACACCTGATGAGGAGCCTCGTTTCCCCATCGTGAGCTCGAGATGTGGGTCTTTTTCTCTGCTTCGTTGGGAAAGGATTCCCGCCATTCCTGTCACATCTCAAGAAGTGGCACTCTCAAAAGGAAAGCCGAGATCTACACGGGTCGTTCCAACTCACTAAAATTCCCCCTTGTATCTCAGTCCCCTCCAGTTGAAACTGATTTCCCTGCACTACCTCGAGTGTCACCTGCGTATCGCCTCACGCCATGGTGGCTTGTGCCACAGGCCTGTGGCATCTCGAGGGAAAGACAGAGATCCCAGGGTCAAGTCGAGGGGAAGACTGACACTGAAGCTACAGCTCGGGAGGAAAGCACACGTGCATGTAAACACAGGAGACGAGGACTGACTCCCCTTGAGATACTCCAGAGAAACCCCAAGTTCCATGCCAGCACTGGAAAGTAAACCTCAGGTTCCAGCTTCGGCTCCAGATGGGGACTTAGGACCCGGCACTGACTGGAGAGGAATCCCGAGGAGCTCCTTTCAACTCGCACGGAGACTGGCCTTTCAGAGGTCATGTGAGAGGGTGCCTGAGGTCCCTGTCGCAACTCGAGAGGGACCTGCCACACTCGAGAAAAACTAGGAGGTTCTCCCCTCCAGGAGACCCGGCACTGACTGGAGAGGAATCCCGAGGAGCCCCTTTCAACTCGCACGGAGACTGGCCTTTCAGAGGTCATGCGAGAGGGTGCCTGAGGTCCCTGTCATAACTCGAGAGAGACCTGCAACAACACGAGAAAAACCAGGAGGTTCTCCCCTCCAGGCGAGATGAGGCCATTTACTGCTGCGGCTTCCCAAGAGAAAACCGACCTTCCCTCCTGAATCTCAGAGGGTCCTTCACAGCCTTGTTACAACCCAAGAAGTTCCCTGACATAACCATCTCCACTCGAGAGGAACACTGAGGGTCCCACTACAACTCAAGAGGAGGCCCCAATCCCACTCTTCCGCTCCCGATGAGGGATCCTTTCCCTGCTTCCATAGGAAAGGATTCTGGCGTTCCCGTCGCACAGCAAGAGGGCGTGCTCTCAACAAGAAAGTCGAGAGGAACTCCAGGGGTCGTGTCAAGATTCCAAAAAACCGCCAAATGTCTCAGTCCTCTCCAGATGAACCTGATTTCCCTGCACTGCCTCGAAGGGCATCCTGAGCATCAAATCAGACAATGGTGGCATCTGCAAGAGCCCTGTGGCACCTCGAGGGAAAGCCACAGATCCCTGTGTCAACTCGCCGGGGAGCCTGACACTTCTGCTACATCTGGGAAGAAAACGGACGTGTATGTCTCCACTTGAAAAGAGTCTTGACTCTGCTGTGGAGACTCCAGAGGAACATCATGACCCACGTCAGCACTGGAGAGGAAACCTCAGGTTCTGGCTGCAGTTACAAACGAGTACTTAGGACCCGAAACTGACTGGACATGAATCCCGAAGGAACCCTCGCAACTCGTATGGTGACTGGTCTTTCCTGAGGCCACGTCAGCCGGTCCCTGAAGTCCCTGTCGTAAGTCGACAGGGACCTGCCACAACTCGAAAAAAGCCAGGAGATTCTGCCCTGCAGGCAAGATGAGTCCCTTTTCTGCTGTGGCATCACGAGGAAAATCACGCATTCTCACTTGAACCTCACAAGCGTCATTCCCACCCTTGCTGCAACTCAGGAAGTTCCCCGAAGTGTCAGTCCCCACTCAGAAGGAACACGAAGGGTCCCAGCACACCTCAGAAGGAGCCTCATTTCCCCATCGTGAGCACGAGATGAGGGTCTTTTTCCCTGCTTCGTCGGGAAAGGATTCCTTTTTTCCATCACATCTCAAGAGGTGGCGCTCTCAACAGGAAAGCTGAGATTTCCAGGGGTCGTGCCAACATACTAAAAGTCCCCCAGATGTCTCAGAGCACTCCAGATGAACCTGATTTCCCTGCACTACCTCGAGTGTCACCTGCGTATCCCCTCACACCATGGAGGCTCGTGTCACAGGCCTGTGGCATCTCGAGGGATAGACAGAGATCCTGGGGTCAAGTCGAGGGAAGCCTGACACTGTACCTACAGCTCGGGAGGAAAACGGACGTGCATGTAACCACAGGAGACGAAGATTCACTCCCCTTAAGAGACTCCAGAGAAACCCCAAGTTCCATGCCAACACTGGAGAGGAAAACTCAGGTTCCATCTTCGGCTCCAGACGAGGACTTAGGACCCAGCACCGACTGGAGAGGAATCCCAGGGAGACCCTCTCAACTGGCACGGAGACTGGCGTTTCTGAGGCCACGCGAGAGGGTCTCTGAGGTCCCAATTGTAACTCGAGAGGGACCTGCCACAACTCGAGGGAAACCAAGAGGTTCTCCCCTCCAGGCGAGATGAGGCTTTTTTCTGCAGTGGCATGCAAAGAGAAAACCGGCCTTCCCTCCTGAACGCCAAAGGGTCCTTAAGAGCCTTGCTACAACCCGAGAAGTTCCCCGACATTACCATCTCCATTCGAGAGGATCACTGAGGGTCCCACCACAGCTCAAGAGGAGCCCCCTTTCCCCATCCTCCGCTCCTGATGAGGGATCCTTTCCCTGCTTCGACAGGAAAGGATTCTGGCATTCCTGTCGCACAGCAAGAGGGCATTCTCTCAACAGGAAAGTCGAGAGGAACTCCAGGGGTCATACCACCATTCCAAAAGAACACAAAATGTCTCAGTCCACTCCAGATGAACCTGGTTTCCCTGCACTGCCTGGAAGGTCACCCTGAGCATCGAATCACAACATGGTGGCATCTGCGACAGCCCAGTGGCACCTCGAGGGAAAGCCACAGATCCCTGTGTCAACTCGTCGGGAAGCCTGACACTGCTGCTCCAGCTTGGGAGGAAAACGGACGTGTATGTCTCCACTTGAGAAGGGTCCTGACTCTGCTGTGGAGACTCCAGAGGAACCCCAAGATCCATGTCAGAACTGGACAGGAAACCTCAGGTTCTGGCTGCAGTTCCAGACGAGTACCTAGGACCCGACACTGACTGGACAGGAATCCCGAGGGGCACCTCGCAACTCGTATGGAAACTGGTCATTCGTGAGGCCATGCGAGCGGGCCCCTGAAGACCCCGTCATAACTCGAGAGGGACCTGCCACAACTCGAGAAAAACCAGGAGGTTCTCCCCTGCAAGCGTGATGCGGCCCTTTTCTGCTGTGGCATCACGAGGGAAATCACGCCTTCCCACTTGAACCTCACAAGCGTCCTTCCCACCCTTGCTGCAACTCAATAAGTTCCCCGACATACCAGTCACCAAGTGGGAGGAACACGAAGGGTCCTGGCACACCTCAGGAGCAGCCTCGATTCCATATCGTGAGGTCGGGATGAGGGTTTTTTTCCCTGCTTCGTCGGGAAGGGATACCCGCCGTTCCCGTTACATCTCAAGATGTGCTCACAAGAGAAAAGCCGAGATCTCCAGGGGTAGTGCCAACATACTAAAAGTCCCCCAGATGTCTCAGTCCACTCCTGATGAACTTGATTTCCCTTCACTGCCTCGAAGGTCACACTGAACATCGATTCACACCACGGTGGCATCTGTGACAGCCCTGTGGCACCACAAGGGCAAGCCACCGATCCCTGTGTCAACTCGTCGGGAAGCCTGACACTGCTGCTACAGCTTGGGAGGAGAACGGATGTGTATGTCTCTACTTGAGAAGAGTCCTGACTCTCCTGTGGAGACTCCAGAGGAACCCCAAGATTCATGTTGCACGGGAGAAGAAAACTCAGGTTCTGGCTGCAGTTCCAGACGAGTACCTAGGACCCGACACTGACTGGACAGGAATCCCGAGGGGCCCCTCGCAACTCCTATGGAGACTGGTCTTTTCTGAGCCCATGCCAGCGGTTCCATGAGGTCATCGTTGTAACTCAAGAGGGACCTGCCGCAACTCGATAAAAGACAGGAGGTTCTCCCCTGCAGGTGAGATGAGGCCCTTTTCTACTGTGGCATCACGAGGGAAATCTCGCGTTCCCACTTGAACCTTGTAAGCTTCCTTCCCACCCTTGCTGCAACTCAAGAAGTTTCCCCCGACATACCAGTCCCCACACGAGAGGAACACTAAGGGTCCCAAAACACCTCAGGAGGAGCCTCGTTTCCCCATCGTGAGCTCGAGATGAGGGTCTTTTTCCCTGCTTCGTCGGGAAAGGATTCCCGCCGTTCCCGTCACATCTTAAGAGGTTGTGCTCTCAACAGGAAAGCCGAGATCTCCAGGGTCATGCCAACATACTAAAAGTCCCCCAGATGTCTCAGTCCACTCCAGATGAACCTGATTTCCCTGCACTATCTCGAGTGTCAACTACGTATTGCCTAACACCACGGTAGATCATGTCACAGGGTTCTGGCATCTCGAGGGAAAGACAGAGATCCTGGGGTCAAGTCAAGGGGAAGCCTGACACTGCAGCTACATCTCGGGAGGAAAGCGGACGTGCATGCAACCACAGGAGATGAGGCCTGACTCCCCTTGAGAGACTGCAGAGAAACCCCAAGTTCCATGCAAGCGCTGGAGAGGAAACCTCAGGTTCCAGCTTCGGCTCCAAACGGGGACGTAGGACCCGTCACCGACTGGAGAGGAATCCCGAGGAAGCACTCTCAACTCACACGGAGACTGGCCTTTCCTGAGGCGATGCGAGAGGGTCCCTGATGTCCCCGACTTAACTTGAGAGGGACCTACCGCAACTCGAGATAAACCAGGAGGTTCTCCCCTCCAGGTGAGATGAGGCAGTTTTCTGCTGCGGCATCCCACGACAGAACCGGCCTTCCCTCCTGAACCTCAAAGGGTCCTTCAGAGCCTTGCTACAACCTGAGAAGTTCCCCTACATTACCATCTCCACTCGAGAGGAACACTGAGGGTCCTACCACAACACAAGAGGAGACCCATTTCCCCATCCTCCGCTCCTGATGAGGTATCATTTCCCTGCTTCGACAGGAAAGGATTCTGGCATTCCCGTCGCACAGCAAGAGGGCATGCTCTCAACAGGAAAGTCGAGAGGAACTCCAGGGTTCATGCCAACATTCCAACAGACCCCCAAAAGTCTCAGTCCACTCCAGATGAACCTGATTTCCCTGCACTGCCTCGAAGGTCACCCTAATTATCGAATCACACCATGGTGGCATCTGCGACAGCCCTCTGGCACCTCGAGGGAAAGCCACAGATCCCTGTTTCAACTCGTCGGGAAGCCTGACACTGCTGCTACAGCTTGGGAAGAAAACGTACGGGGATGTCTCCAATTGAGAAGAGTCCTGACTCTTCTGTGGAGACTCCAGAGGTATCCCAAATCACAGTCAGCACTGGAGAGGAAAACTCAGGTTCTGGCTGCAGTTACAGACGAGTACCTAGGACCCGAAACTGACTTGACATGCATCCCGAAGGACCCCTGGCAACTCGTATGGTGACTGGTTTTTCCTGAGGCCACGTCAGCGGGTCCCTGAGGTCACTGTCATAACTCGAGAGCGACCTGCCACAACTCGAAAAAAACCAGGAGGTTCTCCCCTGCAGGCGAGATGAGGCCCTTTTCTGCTGTTTCATCACGAGGGAAATCATGCCTTCCCACTTGAACCTCACAAGCATCCTTCCCACCCTTGCTGCAACTCAAAAAGTTCCCCGACGTGCCAGTCCCCATGCGGGAGGAACACGAAGGGTCCCGACACACCTCAGGAGGAGTCCCGTTTCCCCATCGTGAGCTCAAGATGAGGGTCTTTTTCCCTGCTTCTTCGGGAAAGGATTCCCGACATTCCCGTCGCATCTCAAGAGGTGGCGCTCTCAACAGGAAAGGCGATACCTCCAGGGGTCGTGCCAAAATACTAAAAATCCCCCAGATGTCTCAGTCCACTCCAGATGAACCTGATTTCCCTGCACTACCCGAGTGTCACCTGCGTATCTCCTCACACCACGGTGTCTCGTGCCACAGGCCTGTGGTATCTCGATGGAAAGACAGAGATCCCGGGTCAAGTCGAGGGGAAGCCTGACACTGCAGTTACAGTTCGGGAGGAAAGCGGATGTGCATGCAACCACAGGAGACGAGGCCTGACTGCCCTTGAGAGACTCCAGAGAAACCCCAAGTTCCATGCCAGCACTGGTGAGGAAACCTCAGATTCCTGCTTTGGCGCCAGATGGGGAGTTAGGACCCGGCAACAACTGGAGAGGAATCCCGCGGAGCCCCTCTCAACTCACACGGAGACTGGCCTTTCTTGAGGCCACGCAAGAGGGTCTCTGAAGTCCTTGTCGTAATCCCAGAGGTTCTGCCACAACTCGAGGAAAACCAGGAAGTTCTCCCCTCCAGGCGAGATGAGGCCATTATCCGCTGCGATATCCCCAGAGAAAGCCGGCCTTCACTCCTGAACCTCAAAGGGTCCTTCACAGCTTGGCTACAACTCAAGAAGTTCCCCAACATAACCGGCTCCACTCGAGAGGAACACTGAGGGTCCCACCACAACTCAAGAGGAGCCCCCTTTCCCTCTCCTTCACTCCCGATGAGGGATCCTTTCCCTGCTTCGACAGGAGAGGATTCTGGTGTTCCCATCGCACAGCAAGAGGCCATGCTCTCAACAGGAATGTGGAGAGGAATTCCAGGGGTCATGCCACCATTCCAAAAGACCCCCAAATGTCTCAGTCCACTCCAGATGAACCTGATTTCCCTGCACTGCCTCGAAGGTCACCCTGAGCATCGAATCACACCATCATGGCATCTGCGACAGCCCTGTGGCACCTTGAGGGAAAGCCACAGATCCCTGTGTCAACGCGTCGGTAAGCCTGACACTGCTGCTACAGCTTGGGAGGAAAACGGAGGTGCATGTCTCCACTTGAGAAGAGTCCTGACTCTCCTGTGGAGACTCCAGAGGACGCCAAGATCCATGTCAGCACTGGAGAGGAAACCTCAGGTTCTGGCTTCAGTTCCAGACAAGTACTTAGGACCCGACACTGACTGGACAGGAATCCCGAGGAGCCCCTCGCAACTCGTATGGAGACTGGTCTTTCCTGAGGCCACGCCAGCGGGTCGCTGAGGTCTCCGTCGTAACTCGAGAGGGACCTGCCGCAATTCGAGAAAAACCAGGAGGTTCTCCCCTGCAGGCGAGATGAGGCCCTTTTCTGCTGTGGCATCATGAGGGAAATCACGCCTTCCTACTTGAACCTCGCAAGCATCCTTCCCGAACTTGCTGCAACTCAAGAAGTTCCTCAACATACCAGTCCCCACGTGGGAGGAATACGAAAGGTCCCGGCACACCTCAGGAGGAGCCTCATTTCCCCATCGTGAGCTCGAGATGAGGGTCTTTTCCCCTGCTTCGTCGGGAAAGGATTCCCGCCGTTCCCGTCACATCTCAAGAGGTGGCGCTCTCAACAGGAAAGCAGAGTTCCCCTGGGGTCGGGCCACCATACTCAACGTCCCATAGATCTCAGTCCACTCCAGATGAACGTGATTTCCCTGCACTACCTCGAGTGTCACCCGCGTATCGCCTCACACCATGGTGGCTCATTCCACAGCCCTGTGGAATCTTGAGGGAAAGACAGAGATCCCTGGGTCAACTCGACGGGAACCCTGACACTGCTGCTACAGCTTGGGAGGAAAGGGACGTGCACGTAACCACAGGAGACCAGGCCTGACTCCCCTGAGGAGACTCCCCAGGAACCCCAACGTCCATGCCAGCACTGGAGAGGAAACATGAGGTTCCACTTTTGGCTCCAGACGGGGACTTCAGGCCCAGCACTGACAGGAGAGGAATCCCGAGGGGCTACTCTCAACTCGCTCAGAGAATCGCCTTTCCTGAGGCTACGCGAGCGCGTCTCTGAGGGCCCATCGTAACTCGAGTGGGACTTGCCGCAACTCGAGAAAAACCAGGAGGTTCTCCCCGCCAGACGAGATAAGGCCATTTTCTGCAGCGGCATCCTGAAAGAAATCAAGCCTTTCTTCCTGAACCACAAAGGATCCTTCACACCCTTGCTGCAACTCAAGAAGTTCCCCGACATACCCGTCTCCACTGGAAAGGAATAGTGATGGTCCCACCACAAATCAAGAGGGGCCCCATTTCACCCTCCTCTGCTCCAGATGAGGGTTCCTTGTCTGCTTCGTCAGGAATGGATTCTGGCGTTCCCTTCACACAGAAAGACGACACACTCTCAACAGGAATGTCGAGAGGAATTCCAGGGGTCGTTCCGCCATTCCAAAAGACCCCAAATATCTCAGTCCACTTCAGATGAACCTGGTTCTCGTGCCCTGCCTCGAAGGTCACCCCGAGGATCGAATCACACCACGGTGGCATGTGCGAGACCCCTGTGGAATCTCGAGGGAAAGCCACAGATCCCTGTGTCCACTCGTCTGGAAGCCTGACACTGCTGCTACAGCTCGGGAAGAAAACGGACTTGCATGTAACCACAGTAGATGAGGCATAACTCTCCTGTGGAGACTCCAGAGGAACCCCAAGATTCATGCCAGATGTGGAGAGGAAACCTCAGTTTCCAGCTTCGGCTTCAGATGGGGACTCAGGACCCTGCCCAGACAGGAGAGGAATCGCAAGTGGCCACTCTCAACTCACACGGAGACTGGCATTTCCTGAGGCCATGCGAGCGGGTCCCTGAGATCCCCGTCGTAACTTGAGAAGGACATGTGACTACTCGGGAAAAACCATAAGGTTCTCCCCTCCAGGCGAGATGAGGACGTCTTCTGCTGCGGCATCCCGAGTGAAATCACTCCTTCCCTCCTGAACCTCAAAGGGTCCTTCACACACTTGCTGCCACTCAAGAAGTTCCTGACATACCCGTCTCCACTCGAGAGGAACACTGAGGGTCCCACCACAACTCAAGAAGGGACCCCTTTCCCTCTCATCCGCTACAGATGAGGGTTCCCTTTCCTGCTTCATCGGGAAAGGATTCTGGTTTTCCCGTTGCACAGCAAGATGACGTGCTCTCAACAGGAATGTCGAGAGGGAGTCCAGGGGACGTGACACCATACCAAAGGACCCCCAAATGTCGCAGTCCTCTCCAGATGAACCTGATTTCCCTACCCTGCCTCGAAGGTCACATCAAGCATCGAATCACACCATTGTGGCACGTGCGACAGCCCTGTGGCACCACGAGGAAAAGCCACAGATCACTGTGTCAACTTGTAGGGAAGACTCACATTGCTCCTACAGCTCGGGAGGAAAACGGACGTCTATGTCTCCACTCGAGAAGAGTCCAGACACTCCTGTGAAGACTCCAGAGGAACCCCAAGATCCACGTCAGCACTGGAAAGGAAACATGAGTTTCTTGCCACAGTTCCAGCCAAGGACGTAGGAACCGACATGACTGGAGAGGAATCCCGAGGGGGCCCTCGCAACTTGCATGGAGGCTGGTCTTTCCTGAGGCCACGCCAGTGGGTCGCTGAAGTCCCCATCGTCAATTGAGAGGGACTTTCCGCAACTCGAGAAAAACCAGGAGGTTCTCCCCTGCAGACGAGATTTGGCACTTTTCGGCTGCGGCATCTGAAGTGAAATCACGACTTCTCTCTTGAACCTCACAAGGGTCCTTCCCACCCTTGCTGCAACTCAAGAAATTCCCCGACATACCCGTCCCCACATTGGAGGAACACCGAGGGTCCCAGCACAACTCAGGAGGAGCCCCGTTTCCACACCGTGAGCTCAAGACGAGGGTCCCTTTCCCTGTTTCGTCGGGAAAGGATTCCCGCCATTCCTGTCACATACAGGAGGTGGCGCTCTCAACAGGAAAGCGGAGTTCCCCTGGGGTCGGGCCACCATACTAAAAGTCCCATAGGCGTCTCAGTCCACTCCAGATAAACGTGATTTCCCTGCACTACCTCGAGTGTCACTCGCATATCGCCTCACACCACAGTGGCTCATTCAACAGCCCTGTGGCATCTGGAGGGAAAGACAAAGATCCCTGGGTCAACTCGACGGGAACCCTGACACTGCTGCTACAGCTCAGGAGGAAAGAGGACGTGCACGTAACCACAGGAGACCAGGCCTGACTCCCCTGGGGAGACTCCAGAGGAACCCCAAGATCCATGCCAGCACTGGAGAGGAAACATGAGGTTCCAGTTTTGGCTCCAGACGGTTACTTATGATCCAGGACTGACTGGAGAGGAATCCCAAGGGGCTACTCTCAACTCGCACAGAGAATGGCCTTTCCTGAGGCCACGCGAGTGGGTCCCTGAGGGGCCCGTCGTAACTCGAGAGGGACTGGCCGCAACTCGAGAAAAACCAGGAGGTTCTCCTCTCCGGGTGAGATAAGGCCGTTTTCTGCAGCGGCATCCTGAAAGAAATCACGCCTTTCCTCCTGAATCACAAAGGGTCCTTCACACGCTTGCTGCAACTCAAGAAGTTCCCCGACATACCCGTCTTCACTCGAGAGGAATAGTGTGGGTCCCATCACAAATCAAGACGGGCCCCCTTTCACCCTCTTCTGCTCCAGATGAGGGTTCCTTCCCTGCTTCGTCAGGAATGGATTCTGGCGTTCCCGTCGGAGAACAAGAGGACACAATCTCAACAGGAATGTCGAGAGGAATTCCAGGGGTCTTTTCACCATTCCAAAAGACCCCCAAATATCTAAGTCCACTTCAGATGTACCTGGTTTTTGTGCCCTGCCTTGAAGGTCACCCCGAGGATCGAATCACACCACGGTGGCATGAGCGAGAGCCCTGTGGAATCTCCAGAGAAAGCCACAGATCCCTGTGTCCACTCGTCTGGAAGCCTGACACTGGTGCTACAGCTCGGGAGGAAAACGGACTTGCATGTAACCACAGGAGATGAGGCCTGACTCTGCTGTGGAGACTCTTGCGGAACCCCAAGTTCCATGCCAGATGTGGAGAGGAAACCTCAGGTTCCAGCTTCGGCTCCAGACAGGGACTCAGGACCTGGCACAGCCAGGAAAGGAATCCCGAGGGGCCGCTCGCAACTCGCATGGAGACTGGCATTTTCTGAGGCCACGCGAGCGGGTCCCTGAGGTCCCCGTCGTAACTTGAGAACGACCTGCCGCTACTCGAGAAAAACCATAAGGTTCTCCCCTCCAGGCGACATGAGGACGTTTTCTGCTGCGGCATCCCGAGAGAAATCACTCCTTCCCTCCTGAACCTTGGAGGGTCCTTCACACCCTTGCTGCAACTCAAGAAGTTCCTGACATACCCGTCTCCACTCGAGAGGAACACTGAGGGTCCCAACACAACTCAAGAGGGGCCCCCTTTCCCCCTCATCTGCTACAGATGAAGGTTCCCTTTCCTGCTTCATCGGGAAATGTTTCTGGCTTTCCCTTTGCACAGCAAGATGACGTGCTCTCAACAGGAATGTCGAGAGGGACTCCAGGGGATGTGCCACCATTCCAAAGGACCCCCAAATGTCGCAGTCCACTCCAGATGAACATGATTTCTCTACCCTGCCTCGAAGGTCACACCGAGCATCGAATCACACCACTGTGGCACGTGCAACAGCCCTATGGAACCGCGAGGAAAAGCCACAGATGCCTGTGTTGACTTGTAGGGAAGACTCACATTGTTCCTACAGCTCAGGAGGAAAACGGACGTGTATGTCTCCACTCGAGAAGAGCCCTGACTCTCCTGTGGAGACTCCAGAGGAACCCCAAGATCCATGTGAGCACTGGAGAGGGAACCTCAGGTTCTGGCCGCAGTTCCAGCCAAGGACTTAGGAACCGACATGACTGGAGAGGAATCCCGAGGGGACCCTCGCAACTCGCATGGAGGCTGGTCTTTCCTGAGGCCACGCCAGCGGGTTGCTGAGGTCCCCGTCGTCAATTGAGAGGGACTTTCCGCAACTCAAGAAAAACCAGGAGGTTCTTCCCTGCAGGCGAGATGAGGCCCTTTTCTGGTGCGGCATCTTGAGGGAAATCACGCCTTCTCTCTTGAACATCGCAAGGGTCTTTCCCATCTTTGCTGCAACTCAAGAAATTCCCCGACATACCCGTCCCCACATTGGTGGAACACCGAGGGTCCCAGCACAACTCAGGAGGAGCCCGATTTCCCCACCGTGAGCTCGAGACGAGGATCCCTTTCCCTGCTTCATCGGGAAAGGATTCCCGCCATTCCCGTCGCATCTCAGGAGGTGAGCTCACAACAGGAAAGCGGAGTTCCCCTGGGTTCGGGCCACCATAGTAAAAGTCCCATAGATGTCTCAGTCCACTCCAGATGAACGTGATTTCCCTGCACTACCTCGAGTGTCACCTGCGTATTGCCTCACACCACGGTGGCTCATTCCACAGCCCTGTGGCATCTCGAGGGAAAGACAGAGATCCCTGTGTCAACTCGACGGGAACCATGACACTGCTGCTACAGGTCAGATGGAAAGAGGATGTGCACGTAACCACAGGAGACCAGGCCTGACTCCCCTGGGGAGACTCCAGAGGAACCCCAAGATCCATGCCAGCACTGGAGCCAAAATATGAGGTTCCAGTTTCGGTTCCAGATGGGGACTTAGGACCCGGCACTGACTGGAGAGGAATCCCGAGGGGCTACGCTCAGCTCGCACAGAGAATCACTTTTCCTGAGGCCACGCGAGCTGGTCCCTGAGGGCCCCATCGTAACTCGAGAGGGACCTGCTGCAACTCGAGAAAAACCAGGAGGTTCTCCCCTCCAGGCGAGATAAACCCTTTTTCTGCAGCAGCATACTGAAAGAAATCACGCCTTTCCTCCTGAACCACAAAGGGTCCTTCACACCCTTGATGCAACTCAAGAAGTTCCCCCACATACCCGTCTCCACTCGAGAGGAATAGTGAGGGTCCCACCACAAATCAAGAAGGGCCCCCTTTCACCCTCCTCTGCTCCAGATGAGGGTTCCTTGCCTGCTTCGTCAGGAATGGATTCTGGCACACAGCAAGAGGACACACTCTCAACAGGAATGTCGAGAGGAACTCCAGGGGTCCTTCCACCATTCCAAAAGACCCCCAAATATCTCAGTCCACTTCAGATGAACCTGGTTTTCTTGCCCTGCCTCGAAGGTCACCACGAGGATCGAGTCACACCACGGTGACACGTGTGAGAGCCCTGTGGAATCTCGAGGGAAAGCCACAGATCTCTGTGTCCACTCGTCTGGAAGCCTGACCCTGCTGCTACAGCTCCGGAGGAAGACGGACATATATGTCTCCACTCGAGAAGAGTCCTGACTCTCCTGTGGAGACTCCAGAGGAACCCCAAGTTTCATGTCATCACTGGAGAGGAAACCTCAGATTCTGACTGCAGGTCCAGATGAGGACCTAGGACCCGACACTGATTGGAGAGAAATCCCGAGTGGCCCCTTGAAGCTCACATGGAGATGGGTCTTTCCTGAGGCCACTCCAGCTGGTCCCTGAGGTCCCCATCGTAACTTGAGTTGGACCCGCTGCAACTCAAGAAAAACCAGGAGGTTCTCCCCTGCAAGTGAGATGAGACCGTTTATTGCTGTGGCATGTCAAGGGAAATCATACCTTCCATCTTGAACCTCGCAAGGGTCCTTCTCACCCTTGCTGCAACTCAAGAAGTTCCCCCACATACCCGTCCCATGCAGGAGAAACACCGAGTGTCCCAGTAGAAAGCAGGAGGTACCCCGTTTCCCCTTCGTGAGCTCGAGATGAGGGTCCCTTTCCCTGCTTCGTCAGGAAAGGATTCCCGCTGTTCCCATCGCATCTCAAGTGGTGGCGCTCTTAACAGGAAGCTGAAATCTCCAGGGATCGTGTCAACATACTAAAAGTCCCCAGATGTCTCAGTCCACTCCAAATGACCCTGATTTCCCTACACTACCTCGAGTGTTACCCGCGAATCGCCTCACACCACGGTGGCTCGTGCCACAGCCCTGTGGCATCACAAGGGAAAGACAGAGATCCCTGGGTCAACTCGAAGGTAAGCCTGACACTACTGCTACAGCTTGGGAGGAAAGCGGACGTACATATAACCACAGAAGACGAGGCCTGGCTCCCCTGGGGAGACTCCAGAAAAAACCCAAGATCCATGACAGAACTGGAGAGGAAATCTCAGGTTCTAGAATCGGCTCCAGACGGGGAGTTAGGACCCGGCAACAACTGGAGAGGAATCCCCAAGGGCCCCTCTCAACTCACATGGAGACTGGCTATTCCTGAGGCCACGTGAGCGAGTCCCTGAGGTCCCTGTCGTAACTCAAGAGGGACCAACCGCAACTCGAGTAAAACTGGGAGGTTTTCCCCTACAGGCAAGATGAGGCTGTTAGCAAGGGCCCCTCTCAACTCACATGGAGACTGGCTATTCCTGAGGCCACGTGAGCGAGTCCCTGAGGTCCCTTTCGTAACTCGAGAGGGACCAACCGCAACTCGAGAATAACCAGGAGGTTCTCCCCTGCAAGTGAGATGAGGCCGTTTTCTGCTGCATCATCCCGAGAGAAATCACGCCTTCCCTCTTGAACCTGGCAAGGGTCTTTCCCACCCTTGCTGCAACTAAAGAAGTTCTCCGACATATACGTCCCCACCAGGGAGGAACACCGAGGGTCCCAGCACAAGTCAGGAGGAGCCCCGTTTCCCCCTAGTAAGCTCGAGATGAGTGTCCCTTTCGCTGCTTCGTGGGGAAAGGTTTCCCACTGC
>SJYT01077848.1:27099-122297 GCA_006410635.1 Cephalophus harveyi
ACATATACGTCCCCACCAGGGAGGAACACCGAGGGTCCCAGCACAAGTCAGGAGGAGCCCCGTTTCCCCCTAGTAAGCTCGAGATGAGTGTCCCTTTTGCTGCTTCGTGGGGAAAGGTTTCCCACTGTTCTGTTTGCATCTCAAGAGGTGGCACTCTCAACAGGAAAGCCAAAATCTCCAGGGGTCGTGCCAACATACTTAAAGTCCCCCAGATGTCTCAGTCAACTCCAGATGAACCTGATTTCCTGCAATAACTCAATACCTCGTGTGTCACCTGCGTATCACCTCACACCATGGTGGCTCGTGCAACAGCCCTGTGGCATCTCGAGGGAAAGACAGAGATCACTGGGTCAACTCTACGGGAAGCCTGACACTGCTGCTACAGTGTCAGGGAGGAGAGTGGACGTGCATTTAATCACAGGTAACGAGGCCTGACTTCCCTGGGGAGACTCCACAGCAACAGCAACCCCAATATCCATGCCAGCACTGGAGAGGAAAACTCAGGTTCCAACTTCAGCTCCAGACCGGGACTTACAACCAGCAACAACTGGAGAGCAATCCCGAGGTGCCCCTCTCAACTCGCACGGAGACTGGCCTATCCTGAGGCCACACAAGAGGGTCCCTGAGGTCCCCATCATAACTCGAGAGGGACCTGCCGCAACTCGAGAAAAACCAGGAGGTTCTCCCCTCCAGGCGAGATGAGGCCGTTTTCTGCTGCGGCATCCCAAGAGAAAACCGGCCTTCCCTCCTGAACCTCAAAAGGTCCTTCACAGCCTTGCTACAACCCAAGAAGTAGCCAGACATAACCATCTCCCCTCAAGAGGAACACTGAGGGTCCCACCACTACTGAAGAGGAGCCCCCTTTCCCCCTCCTCCGCTCCTGATGAGGGATCCTTTCCCTGCTTCGCCAGGAAAGGATTCTGGCGTTCCTGTCACACTGCAAGAAGGCGTGCTCTCAACAGGAAAGTCGAGAGGAACTCCAGGGGTCATTCCCCCATTCCAAAAGACCCCCAAATGTCTCAGTCCACTCCAGATGAACCTGATTTCCCTGCACTGCCTCGAAGGTCAACCTGAGCATCAAATCACACCATGGTGGCATCTTTGACAGCCCTGTGGCACCTCGAGGGAATGCCACAGATCCCTGTGTCAACTCGTCGGGAAGCCTGACACTGCTGCTACAGCTTGGGAGGAAAATGGACGTGTATGTCTCCACTAGAGAAGAGTCCTGACTCTCCTGTGGAGACTCCAGAGGAACCCCAAGATCCATGTCAGCACTGGAGAGGAAACCTCAGGTTCTGGCAGCAGTTCCAGACGAGTATCTAAGGCCTGACACTGACTGGACAGGTATCCCGAGGGCCCCTTCACAACTTGTATGGAGACTGGTCTTTCCTGAGGCCACACCAGCGAGTCCCTGAGGTCCCCATCGTAACTCGAGAGGAACCTACCGCAACTCAAGAAAAAACAGGAGGTTCTCCCCTGCAGGCGAGATGAGGCCCTTTTCTGCTGTGGCTTCACCAGGGAAATCACGCCTTCCCACTTGAACCTCGCAAGCATCCTTCCCACCCTTGCTGCAACTCAAGATGTTCCCTGACATACCATTCCCCACGCAGGAGGCTGTCTCTTATACACATCTAGATGTGTATAAGAGACAGACATAACCGTCTCCACTCCAGAGGAATAATGAGGGTCCCACCACAAATCAAGAGGGGCCCCCTTTCACCCTCCTCTGCTCCAGATGAGGGATCCTTTCCCTCCGTCACCAGGAAAGGATTTTGGCGTTCCTGATGCAGAGCAAGAGGGCTTGTTCTCAACAGGAAAGTCGAGAGTAATTCCAGGAGTCTTTGGGGGAAAGGGGGCTCCTCTTGAGTTGTGGTGGGACCCTCAATGTTCCTCTCGATTGGAGATGGTTATGTTGGGGAACTTCTTGGGTGGTACCAAGGCTGTGAATGACCCTTTGAGGTTCAGGAGGGAAGGCCGATTTTCTCTTTGGATGCCGCACCAGAAAAAAGTCTCATCTCGCCTGGAGGGGAGAACCTCCTGGTTTTTCTCGAGTTGCGGCAGGTCCCTCTTGAGTTACGACGGGGACCACAGGGACCTTCTCGCGTGGCTTCAGGAAAGGCCAGTCTCCGTGCGAGTTAAAAGGGCACTTCGGGATTCCTCTCCAGTCGGTGCTGAGTCCTAAGTCCCCGTCTTTAGCCGAAGCTGGAACCTGAGGTTTCCTCTGCAGTGTTGGCATGGAACTTGGGGTTTCTCTGGAGTCTCTCAAGGGGAGTCAGGCCTCATCTCCTGTGGTTGCAGGCACGTCCGCTTTCCTCCCGAGATGTAGCTGCATTGTCAGGCTTCCCCTCGACTTGACCCCGGGATCTCTGTCTTTCCCTCTAGATGCCAGAAGCCTGTGACACAATCTATCGTGGTGTGAGGCGATACGCAGTTGACACTCGAGGTAGTGCAGGGAAATCAGGTTCATCTGGAGTGGACTGAGACATCTGGGGGACTTTTACTATGTTGGCACGAACCCTGGAGATCTAGGCTTTCCGGTTGACAGCGCCACCTCTTGAGATGTGACAGGAACGGCGGGAATCCTTTCCCGACGAAACAGGGAAAAAGACCCTCATCTCGAGCTCACGATGGGGAAATGAGGCTCCTCCTGAGGTGTTTCGGGACCCTTAGTGTTCCTCCCGCGTGGGGACTGGTATGTCAGGGGAAACTTCTTGAGTTGCAGCAAGGGTGGGAAGGACACTTACGAGGTTCATTGGGAAGGTAAGATTTCCCTCATGATGCCACAGTAGAAAAGGGTCTCATCTCGCCTGCAGGGGAGAACCTCCTGATTCGGGACCCTTAGTGTTCCTCCCGCGTGGGGACTGGTATGTCAGGGGAAACTTCTTGAGTTGCAGCAAGGGTGGGAAGGACACTTACGAGGTTCATTGGGAAGGTAAGATTTCCCTCATGATGCCACAGTAGAAAAGGGTCTCATCTCGCCTGCAGGGGAGAACCTCCTGTCTTTTATCGAGTTGCGGCAGGTCCCACTTGAGTTACAATGGTGACCTCATGGAACTGCTGACGTGGGCTCAGGAAAGACCAGTCTCCATACAAGTTGCGAGGGGCCCCTCAGGATTCTTGTCCAGTCAGTGTTGGGTCCTAGGTACTCGTCTGGAACTGCAGCCAGAACCTGAGTTTTCTTCTCCCATGCAACATGAATCTTGGGGTTCCTCTGGTGTCTCCACAGGAGAATCAGGACTCTTCTCAAGTTGAGACATACACATCCATTCTCCTCCCAAGCTGTAGCAACAGTGTCAGGCTTCCCAACGAGTTGACACAGGGATCGGTGGCTTTCCCTTGTGGTGCCACAGGGCTGTCGCAGTTGCCACCGTGGTGTGATTCGATGCTCAGGGTGACCTTCCAGGCAGTGCAGGGAAATCAGTTTCATCAGGAGTGGACTGAGACATTTTGTGTTCTTTTGGAATGGTGGTATCAACCCTGGAGTTCCTCTCGACTTTCCTGTTGAGATCACGCCCTCTTGCTGTGCGACACGAATGACAGAGTCCTTTCCTGTCGAAGCATGGGAAGGATCTTTCATCGGGAGCGGAGGAGGGGGAAAGGGGGCACCACTTGCGTTGCTGTTGGATCCTCAGTGTTCCTCTCGATTGTAGATGGTTATGTCGGAGAACTTCTTGAGTTGTAGCACATCTGTGAAGGACCATTTGAGGTTCAGGAGGGAAGACCGGTTTTGTCTTGAGATGCCACAGCAGAAAACGGCCTCATCTCGCCTGTAGTGGTGAACCTCCTGGTTTTACGTGAGTTGCGGCAGGTCCCTCTGGAGTTAGGATGGGGACCTCAGGGACCATTTCGCGTGGCCTCAGGAAAGGCCAGTCTCACCTGCGAGTTGAGAGCGGCTCCTCGGGATTCCTCTCCAGTCAGTGCCGGGTCCTAAGTCCCCATCTGGAGCCGAAGCTGGAACCTGAGATTTCCTCTCCAATGCTGGCATGGATCTTGGGGTTTCTCTGGATTCTCTCAAGGGGAATGAGGACTCGTCTCAGGTGGTTGCATGCACGTCCACTTTCCTCCTGAGCTGTAGCTGCAGTGTCAGGCTTCCCATCGACTTGACCCCAGGATCTCTGTCTTTCCCTCGAATGGCACAGTCCTGTGGCACGAGCCACCGTGGTGTGAGGTGATACATAGGTGACACTCGATGTAGTGCAGGGAATCAGATTCATCTGGAGTGGACTGAGACATTTGGGGGACTTTTAGCATGTTGGCACGACCCTGGAGATCTCGGCTTTCCTGTTGAGAGCGCCACCTCTTGAGATGTGATGGGAAAGGCGGGAATCCTTTCCTGATGAAGCAGGGAAAAAGACACTCATCTCGAGCTCACGATGGGGAAACGAGGCTCCTCCTGAGGTGTGCCAGGACCCTTCTTGTTCCTCCCGCGAGGGGACTGGTATGTCGGGGAACTTCTTGAGTTGCAGCAAGGGTGGGAAGGACGCATGCGAGGTTCAAGTGGGAAGGCGTGATTTCCCTCGTGATGCAACAGCAGAAAAGGGCCTCATCTCGCCTGCAGGGGAGAACCTCCTGGTTTTTCTCGAGGTGTGGTAGGTCCATCTCGAGTTACGACGGGGACCTCAGGGACCTCCTGGCGTGGCCTCAGGAAAGGCCAGTCTCCATACGAGTTGTGTGGAGCCCCTCGGGATTCCTGTCCAGTCAGTGTCAGGTCCTAGGTACCCATGTGGAACTGCAGCCAGAACCTGAGATTTCCTCTCCAGTGCTGACTGGGATTTGGGGTTCCTGTGGAGTCTCCACAGGAGAGTCAGGACTCTTCTCAGTTGGAGACATCCCCATACGTTGTCCTCCCAAGCTGTAGCAGCAGTGTCAGGCTTCCCGACTAATTGACACAGGGATCTGTGGCTTTCCCTCGAGGTTCCACAGGGCTGTTGCTGATGCCACCATGGTGTGATTCGATAGTCAGGGTGACCTTTGAGGCAGTGCAGGGAAATCAGGTTCATCTGGAGAGGACTGAGACATTTGGCGTCTGTTGGAATGGTGGCATGAACCCTGGATTTCCTGTCGACTTTCCTGTTGAAAGCATGCCCTCTTGCTGTGCGACGGGAACACCAGAACCCTTTCTGTCGAAGCAGGGAAAGGATCCCTCATCAGGAGTGGAGGAGGGGGAAAGGGGCCTCCACTTGAGTTGTGTTGAGACCCTTAGTGTTCCTCTCGATTGGAGATGATTATGTTGGGGATCTTCTTGAGTTGTAGCAAGGCTGTGAAGGAACTTTTGAGGTTCATGAGGGAAGGCTGGTTTTCTCTTGGGATTCCACAACAGAAAACTGCCTCATCTCGCCTGGAGGGGAGATCCTCCTGGTTTATCTCGAGTTGCGGCAGGTCCCTCTCGAGTTGTAACGGGGACATCAGGGACCCTTTCGCATCGCCTCAGGAAAGTCCAGTCTCCGTGAGAGTTGAGAGGGGCTCCTCGGGATTCCTCTGCAGTCAGTGACGGGTCCTACGTCCCCGTTTGGAGCCGAAGCTGGAACCTGAGGTTTCCTCTCCAGCGCTTGCATGGAACTTGGGGTTTCTCTGGAGTCTCTCAAGGGGAGTCAGGCCTCGTTTCCTGTGGTTGTATGCACGTCCGCTTTCCTCCCGAGATGTAGCTGCAGTGTCAGGCTTCCCCTCGACTTGAACCCGGGATCTCTGTCTTTCCCTCGAGATGCCAGAAGCCTGTGACACGATCTACTGTGGTGTGAGGCGATACGCAGGTGACACTCGAGGTTGTACAGGGAAATCAGGTTCATCTGGAGAGGACTGAGACATCTGGGGGACTTTTAGTATGTTGGCACGACCCCTGGAAATCTCGGCTTTCCTGTTGAAAGCGCCACCTCTTGAGATGTGACGGGAACAGCGGGAATCCTTTCCCGACGAAGCAGGGAAAAAGACCCTCATCTCGAGCTCACAATGGGGAAACGAGGCCCCTCCTGAGGTGTTTCGGGACCCTTAGTATTCCTCCCGCGTGGGGACTGGTATGTCGGGGGAAACTTCTTGAGTTGCAGCAAGGGTGGGAAGGACGCCTACAAGGTTCAAGTGGGAAGGCGAGATTTCCCTCGTGATGCCACAGTAGAAAAGGGCCTCATCTCGCCTGCAGGGGAGAACCTCCTGTATTTTATCGAGTTGAGGCAGGTCCCTCTTGAGTTACAATGGTGACCTCATGGAACCACTGGCGTGGGCTCAGGAAAGACCAGTCTCCCTATGAGTTGCGAGGGGCCCCTCAGGATTTCTGTCCAGTCAGTGTCGGGTCCTAGGTACTCGTCTGGAACGGCAGCCAGAACCTGAGTTTTCTTCTCCCGTGCAACATGAATCTTGGGGTTCCTCTGGAGTCTCCACAGGAGAGTCAGGACTCTTCTCAAGTGGAGACATACACATCCATTCTCCTCCCAAGCTGTAGCAGCAGTGTCAGGCTTCCCGACGAGTTGACACAGGGATCGGTGGCTTTCCCTTGTGGTGCCACAGGGCTGTCGCAGATGCCACCGTGGTGTTAATCGATGTTCAGTGTGACCTTCGAGGCAGTGCAGGGAAATCAGGTTCATCTGGAGTGGACTGAGACATCTGGGGGACTTTTAGTATGTTGGCACTACCCCTGGAGATCTCGGCTTTCCTGTTGCGAGCACCACCTCTTGTGATGTAACAGGAACAGCGGGTATCCGTTCCCGACGAAGCAGGGAAAAGGACCCTCATTCCGAGTTCAAGATGGGGAATCGAGACTCCTCCTGAGGTGTGCCGGGACCCTTCGTGTTCCTCCCACTTGGGGACTGGTATGTTGGGGAACTTCTTGAGTTGCAACAAGGGTGAGAAGGACGCTTGCGAGGTTCAAGTGGGAAGGCGTGATTTCCCTCGTGATGCCACAGCAGAAAAGGGCCTCATCACGCTTGCAGCGGAGAACCTCCTGATTTTTCTCGAGTTGCGGCAGGTCCCTCTCGAGTTACGACAGGGACTTCAGGGGCCCGCTGACGTGTCCTCAGGAATGACCAGTCTCCATACGAGTTGCGAGGTGCCCCTTGGGATTCCTGTCTAGTCAGTGTTGGGTCCAAGGTACTCATCTGGAACTGCAGCCAGAACCTGAGGTTTCCTCTCCAGTGCTGACATGGATCTTGGGCTTCCTCTGGAGTCTCCACAGGAGAGTCAGGACTCTTCTCAAGGGGAGACATGCACGTCCATTTTCCTCCCAAACTGTAGTAGCAGTGTCAGGCTTCCCGACAAGTTGACACAGGGATCTGTGTCTTACCCTCGAGGTGCCACAGGGATGTTGCAGATGCCACCATAGTGTGAATCGATGCTCAGGGTGACCTTCGAGGCAGTGCAGGGAAATCAGGTTCATCTGAAGTGGACTGAGACATCTGGGGGTCTTTTGGAATGGTGACACGACCCCTGGAGTTCCTCTCGACTTTCTTGTTGAGAGTACGCCCTCTTGGTCTGTGATGGCAATGCCAGAATTCTTTCCTGCCAAAACAGGGAAAGGATCCCTCATCAGGAGCGGAGGAGGGGGAAAGGGGCCTCGTCTTGAGTTTTGGTGGGACCCTCAGTGTTCCTCTCGGGTGGAGATGGTTATTTCTGGTATCTTCTTGAGTTGTACCAATGCTGTGAAGGATCCTTTGAGGTTCAGGAAGGAAGGCCGGTTTTCTCTTGGGATGCCGCAGCAGAAAATGGCCTCATCTCGCCTGGAAGTGAGAACCTCTTGGTTTTTCTTGAGTTGCAGCAGGTCCCTCTGGAGTTACGATGGCGAAATCTGGGACCCTCTCACGTGACCTCAGGAAAGGCCAGTCTTCGTGCGAGTTGAGCGGGGCTCCTCGGTTTTCCTCTCCAATTAGTGCCAGGTCCTAGGTCCCCGACTTGAGCTGAAGCTGGAAGCTGAGGTTTCCACTCCAGTGCTGGCAGGGAACTTGGGGTTTCTCTGGAGTCTCTCAAGGGGAGTCAGGCCTCGTCTCCTGTGGTTGAATGCACGTGTGCTTTCCTCCCGTGATGTAGCTGCAGTTTCAGGCTTCCCCTCGACTTAACCCCGGGGTCTCTGTCTTTCCCTCAAGATGCCACAGGCCTGTGGCACGAGGCACTGTGTTGTGAGGCGATACGCAGGTGACACTCGAGGTAGTGCAGGGAAATCAGGTTCATCTGGAGTGGACTGAGACATCTGGGGGACTTTTAATATGTTGGCATGACCCCTGGAGCTCTCGGGTTTCCTGTTGAGGGCGCCACCTCTTGAGATGTGAAGGGAACGGCGGGAATTCTTTCCCAATGAAGCAGGGAAAAAGACCCTCCTCTCGAGCTCATGATGGGGAAACGAGGCTCCTCCTGAGTTGTACCGGGATCCTTAGTGTTCCACCTGCGTGGGGACTGGTATTTCGGGGAACTTCTTGTGTTGCAGCAACGGTGGGAAGGAGGCTTGCGAGGTTCAAGTGGGAAGGTGTGATTCCTTCGTGATGCCACAGCAGAAAGGGGCCTCATCTCGCCTTCAGGGAATTCTTCCTGGTTTTCTCCAGTAGCGACAGGTCCCTGTCGAGTTACGACAGGGACCTCAGGGCCCCGCTGGCGTGGCCACAGGAAAGACCAGTCTCCATACGAGTTGCGAAGGGCCCCTCAGTGTTCCTGCCCAGTCAGTGTCGGGTCCTAGGTAGGCGTCTGGAACTGCAGCCAGAACCTGAGGTTCCTCTCCAGTGCTGTCATGCATCTTCGAGTTCCTCTGGAGTCTCCACAGGAGAGTCAGGACTCTTCGTAAGGGGAGACATGAACACCCGTTTTCCTCCCAAGCTGTAGTAGCAGTGTCAGGCTTACCGACNAGGTGCCACAGGGCTGTCGAGGAGGCCACCATGGTGTGATTCGATAGATGTGTATAAGAGACAGCCTCTAGAGTCTCCACAGGAGAGTCAGGACTCTTCTCAAGGGGAGACATGAACACCCGTTTTCCTCCCAAGCTGTAGTAGCAGTGTCAGGCTTACCGACGAGTTGACACAGGGATCTGTGTCTTTCCCTCGAGCTGCCACAGGGCTGTCGCAGATGTCACCATGGTGTGATTCGATGCTCAGGGTAACCTTCGAGGCAGTGCAGGGAAATCAGGTTCTTCTGGAGTGGACCTAGACATTTGGGGGTCTCTTGGAATGGTGGCACAACCCCTGGAGTTACTCTCGACTTTCTTGTTGAGAGCACGCCGTCTTGCTGTGCGACGGCAACGCCAGAATCTTTTCCTGTCGAAGCAGGGAAAGGATCCCTCATCGGGAGCGGAGGAGGGGGAAGGGGTCTCCTCTTGAGTTGTGGTGGGACCCTCAGTGTTCCTCTCGAGTGGAGATGATCATGTTGGGATCTTCTTGAGTTGTACCAAGGCTGTGAAGGACCCTTTGAGGTTCAGGAGGGAAGGCCGGTTTTCTCTTGGGATTCCGCAGCAGAAAATGGCCTCATTTTGCCTGGAGGGGAGAATCTCCTGGTTTTTCTCGAGTTGCGGCAGGTCCCTCTCTAGTTACGACGGGGACCTCAGGGAACCTCTCACGTGCGAGTTCAGAGGGGTTCCTCGGGATTCCTCTCCAGTCGGTGCTGGGTCCTATATCCCTGTCTGGAGCCGAAGCTGGAACCTGAGGTTTCCTCTCCAGTGCTGGCATGGAACTTGGGGTTTCTCTGGAGTCTCTCAAGGGGAGTCAGGCCTCGTCTCCTGTCTTTGCATGCACATGTGCTTTCCTCCTGAGATTTAGCTGCAGTGTCAGGCTTCCCCTCGACTTGAACCTGGGATCTCTGTCTTTCCCTCCAGATGCCACAGGCCTGTGGCACGAGCCACCGTGGTGTGAGGTGATAAGCAGGTGACCCTCGAGGTAGTGCAAGGAAATCAGGTTCATCTGGAGTGGACTGAGACATCTGGGGGACTTTTAGTTTGTTGGCACGACCCTTGGAGTCCTCGGCTTACCTATTGAGGGCGCCACCTCTTGAGATGTGACGGGAATGGTGGGAATCCTTTCCCGACGAAGCAGGGAAAAAGACTCTCATCTCGAGCTCACGATGGGGAAACGAGGCTCCTCCTGAGGAGTGCCAGGACCCTTAGTGTTCCTCCCGCATGTGGACTGGTATTTCTGGGAATTTCTTGAGTTACAGCATGGGTGGGAAGGACGCTTGCGAGGTTCAAGTGGGAAGGTTTGATTTCTCTCCTGATGCCACAGCAGAAAGGGGCCTCATCTCGCCTGCATGGGAGAACCTCCTGGTTTTTCTTGAGTTGTAGCAGGTCCCACTTGAGTTATGACGGGGACCACAGGGACCCGCTGGCGTGGACTCAGGTAAGACCAGTATCCATATGAGGTGCGAAGGGCCCCTTGGGATTCCTTTCCAGTCAGTGTCAGGTTCAAATTACTCGTCTGGAACTGCAACCAGAACCTGACGTTTCCTCTCCAGTGCTGACATGGATCTTGGGGTTCCACTGGAGTCTCCACAGGAGAGTCAGGATTCTTCTCAAGAGGAGACACACACGTCCGTTTTCCGCCCAAGCTGTAGCAGCAGTGTTAGGCTTCCCGACGAGTTGACACAGGGATCTGTGGCTTTCCCTTGAGGTGCCACAGGGCTGTCGAAGATGCCTCCGTGGTGTGATTCGATGCTCAGGGTGACCTTTGAGGCAGTGCAGGGAAGTCAGGTTCATCTGGAGTGGACTGAGACATTTGGGGGTCTTTTGGAATGGTGGCACGACCCGTGGAGTTCCTCTCAACTTTCCTGTTGAGAGCACGCCCTCTTGCTGTGCGACGGGAACGCCAGAATCCTTTCCTGTGGAAGCAGGGAAAGGATCCCTCATCGGGAACGAAGGAGGGGGAAAGGGGGAATCTTCTTGAGTGGTGATGGGACCCTCAGTGTTCCTCTCGAGTGGAGATTGTTATGTCGGGGAGCTTCTTGAATTTTAGCAAGTCTGTGAAGGATCCTTTGAGATTCAGGAGGGAAGGCCAGTTTTCTCTTGGGATGCCACAGCAGCAAACGACCTCATCTCGCCTGGAAGGGTAGATCCTTCTGCTTTTTCTCGAACTGCGGCAGGTACCTCTCGAGTTACGATGGGGACCCCAGGCACCCTCTCGCATTGCCTAAGGAAAGGCCAGAGTCCATGCGAGTTGAGAGGGGCTCCTCGGGATTCCTCTCCAGTCGGTGCCATATCCTAATTCTCCGTCTGAGCCGAAGCTGGAACCTGAGGTTTCCTTTCCAGTGCTGTCATGGAATTTGGGCTTTCTCTGGAATCTCTCAAGAGGAGTCAGGCCTCATCTCCTGTGTTTACATGCACATGCGCTTTCCTCCCAAGCTGTAGCTGCAGTGTCAGGCTTCCCCTCAACTTGACCCCAGGATCGCTGTCTTACCCTGGTGATGCCACAGGCCTGTGGAACGAGCCACTGTGGTGTGAGGAGATACGCAGGTGACACACGAAGTAGTGCAGGGAAATCAGGTTCATCTCGAGTGGACTGAGACATCTGGGGGACTTTAAATATGTTGGCACGACCCCTGGAGATCTCGGCTTTGCTATTGAGAGCGCCACCTCTTGAGATGTGATGGGAAAGGCAGGAATCCTTTCCTGATGAAGCAGGGAAAAAGACCCTCATCTCGAGCTCATGATGGGGAAACGAGGTTCCTCCTGAGGTGTGCCGGGACCCTTCGTGTTCCTCCCGCAAGGGGACTGGTATGTCGGGGAACTTCTTGAGTTGTAGCATGGGTGGGAAGGATGCTTGCGAGGTTCAAGTGGGAAGGGTTGATTTCCCTCGTGATGCCAAAGCAGAAAAGGGCCTCATCTCGCCCGTAGGGGAGAACCTACTGGTTTTTCTCGAGTTGCGGCAGGTCCCTCACGACTTACGACGGGGAACTCAGGGACCCGCTGGGGTGGCCTCAGGACAGACCAATCTCCATACGAGTTACAAGGGGCCACTCGGGATTCCTGTCCAGTCAGTGATGGGTCCTTGGTACTCGTCTGTAACTGCAGCCAGTACCTGAGGTTTCCTCTCCAGTGCTGACATGCATCTTGGGGTTCCTCTGGAGTCTCCACAGGAGAGTTAGAACTCTTCTCAAGTGGAGACATACACATGAGTTTTCCTCCCAAGCTGTAGCAGACGTGTCATGCTTCCCAAAGAGTTGACACAGGGATTTGTGGCTTTCCCTCGAGGAGCCATAGGGCTGTTGAAGATGCCACCATAGTGTGATTCGATGCTCAGGGTGACCTTTGAGTCAGTGCAGGGAAATCAGGTTCATCTGGAGTGGACTGAGACATTTGGGGGTCTTTTGGAATGTTGGCACGACCCCTGGAGTTCCTCTCGACTTTCTTGTTGAGATCACGCCCTCTTGCTGTGCGACGGCAACGACAGAATCCTTTCCTGCCGAAGCAGGGAAAGGATCCCTCATCAGGAGCAGAGGAGGGGTAAAGGGGGCTCCTCTTGAGTTGTGGTGGGACCCTCAGTGTTCCTCTCGAGTGGAGATGGTTATGTCAGGGATCTTCTTGAGCTGTACCAAGGCTGTGAAGGGCCCTTTGAGGTTCAGGAGGGAAGGCCGGTTTTCTCTTGGGATGCCGCAGCAGAAAACGGCCTCATTTCGCCTGGTGGGGAGAACCTCCTGGTTTTTCGCGAGTTGTGGCAGGTCCAACTCGAGTTACGAAGGGGACTTCAGGGACCCTCTCGCGTGGCCTCATGAAAGGCCAGTGTCCATGCGAGTTGAGAGGGGCTCCTCGGGATTCCTCTCCATTTGGTGCCGGGTCCTCAGTCCACGTCTGGATCAAAAGCTGAAACCTGAGATTTCCTCTCCAGTGCTGCCGTGGAACTTGGGGCTTCTCTGGAGTCTCTCAAGGGGAGTCAGGCCTCGTCTCCTGTGGTTGCATGCACGTGCGTTTTCCTCCCGAGCTGTAGCTGCAGTGTCAGGCTTCCCCTCGATTTGACCCTGCGATCTCTGTCTTTCCCTCGAGATGCCACCTGTCTCTTATGCACATCTAGATGTGTATAAGAGACAGACTTTTAGTTTGTTGGCACGACCCTTGGAGTCCTCGGCTTACCTATTGAGGGCGCCACCTCTTGAGATGTGACGGGAATGGTGGGAATCCTTTCCCGACGAANCTTTCCTGTTGAGAGTGCCACCTCTTGAGATGTGACGGGAAGGGTGGGAATCCTTTCCTGACGAAGCAGGGAAAAAGGCCCTCATCTCGAGCTCACGATGGGGAAACGAGGATCGTCCTGAGGTGTGCCAGGACCCTTACTGTTCCTCCCGTGTGGGGACTGGTATGTTGGGGAAATTCTTGAGTTGCAGCAATGGTGGGAATGATGCTTGCGAGGTTCAAGTGGGAAGCCCTGATTTCCCTGGTGATGCCACAGCAGAAAAGGGCCTCATCTCGCCTGCATGGTAGAACCTCCTGTTTCTTCTCGAGTTGCGGCAGGTCCCTCTCGAGTTACGATGGTGACCTCAGGGACTCACTGGCATGGCCTCAGGAAAGACCAGTCTCCATACAAGTTGTGAGGGGGACCTCAGGATTCCTGTCCAGTCAGTGTCGGGTCTTAGATACTCGTCTGGAACTGCCGCCCGAACCTGAGGTTTCCTCTCCAGTGCTGACATGGATCTTGGGGTTCCTCTGGAGTCTCCACAGGAGAGTCAGGACTCTTCTCTAGTGGAGACATACACGTCCGTTTTCCTCCCAAGCTGTAGCAGCAGTGTCAGGCTTCCTGATGAGTTGACACAGGGACCTGTGGCATTCCCTCGAGGTGCCACAGAGCTGTCAAAGATGCCACCGTGGTGTGATTCGATGCTCAGGGTGACCTTCGAGGCAGGGCAGGGAAATCTGGTTCTTCTGGAGTGGATTGAGACATTTGGGAGTCTTTTGGAATGGTGGTACGACCTCTGAAGTTTCTCTCGACTTTCATGTTGAGAGCATGCCCTCTTGCTGTGTGACGGGAACGCCAGAAACCTTTCCTGATGAATCTGGGAAAGGAACCCTCATCGGGAGCGGAGAAGGGGAAAAGGGGACCCCTCTGGAGTTGTGGTGGGACCCTCAGTGTTCCTCTGGAGTGGAGACGGGTATGTCGGGGGACTTCCTTAGTTTCCGCAAGGGTGTGAATTACCCTTTGATTTATAGGAGGGAAGGCGTGATTTCTCTCGGATTGCGTCAGCAGAAAACGGCCTCATCTTGCCTGTAGGGGAAAGCCTCCCAGTTTTACTCGAGTTGCGGTTGGTCCCTCTCGAGTTACGACAGGGACCTCAGGGACTCGCTCACTTGGCCTCAGGAATAGCCAGTCTCCATGTGAGTTGAGAGGGGTCTTTGGGGATTCCTCTCCAGTTGTTGTTGGGTCCTAACTCCCCGTCTGGAGCCGACTCTAGAACCTTAGATTTCCTCTCCAGTTCTGGCATGGNTGTGAGTTGAGAGGGGCCCTTGGGGATTCCTCTCCAGTTGTTGCCGGGTCCTAACTCCCCGTCTGGAGCCGATTCTAGAACCTGAGATTTCCTCTCCAGTTCTGGCATGGATCTTGGGTTTTTTCTGGAGTCTCCCCAGGGGAGCCAGGCCTCGTCTTCTGTGGTTATATGTACGTGCGCTTTCCTCCCAAGCTGTAGCAGTAGTGTCAGGCTTACCTTCGAGTTGACCCAGGGATCTCTGTCTTTCCCTTGTGATGCCACAGGGCTGTGGCACGAGTCACCGTGGTGTGAGGTGATTCGTGGGTAACACTCGAGGTAGTGTAGGGAAATCAGGGTCATTTGGAGTGGACTGAGACATCTGGGGGACTTTTAGTATGTTGACACGACCCCTGGAGATTTCAGCTTCTTGTTAAGAGCACCACCACTTGAGATGCGATGAGAACAGCGGGAATCCTTTCCCGACGAAGCAGGGAAAGGGACCCTCATCTCGACCTCACGAAGGGGAAACGGGGCACCTCCTGCGTTCTACCGAGACCCTTGGTGTTTCTCCCACGTGGGACGGGTATGTGGGGGAACTTCTTGAGTTGCAGCAAGGGTGAGAAGGACCCTTGCGAAGTTCAAGAGGGAAGGTATGATTTCCCTTGACATGCCACAGCAATAAACGGTCTCATCTCACTTGCAGGGGAGAACCTCCTGGTTTTTCTTGAGTTGCAGTGGGTCCAACTCGAGTTACGATGGGGACCTCAGGGACCAGCTGGAGTGGCCTCAGGAAAGACCCATCTCCATGTGAGCTTCAAGGGGCCACTCGGGATTTCTCTCCAGTCAGTGTCGGGTCCTAGGTCCTCATCTGGACCTGCAGTCAGAATCTGAGGTTTCCTCTCCAGTGATGACATGGAACTTGGGGTTCCTCTGGAGTCTCCACAGGAGAGTCAGGACTCTACTCGAGTGGAGGCATATACGTCCATTTTCCTCCTGAGCTGTATCAGCAGTGTCAGGCTTCCCGAAGGATTGACACAGGGATCTGTGGTTTTCCCTTGAGGTTCCACCGGGCTGTCGCACGTGCCACCGCGGTGTGATTCGATGATCGGGGTGACCTTCGAGGCAGGGCAGGGAAATCAGGTTCATCTGGAGTGGACTGAGACATTTGGGGGTCTTTTTGAATGGTGGCACCACCCCTGGAGTTTCTCTAAACTTTTCTGTTGAGAGCACATCCTCTTGCTGTGTGACGTGAACACCAGAATCCTTTCCCAATGAAACAGGGAAAGGAACCCTCATCTGGATCAGAGGAGGGGGAAAGGGGTCCCCTTTGGAGTTGTGGTGGGACCCTCAGTGTTCCTCTCGAGTGGAGACAGGAATGTCAGGAACTTCTTGAGTTGAAGCAAGGGTGTGAAGGACCCTTTGAGTTTCAGGAGGGAAGGACTGATTTCTCTCGGGATGCCGCAGCAGAAAACGTCCTCATCTCGCCTGGAGGGGAGAACCTTATGGTTTTACTCGAGTTGCGGCAGGTCCTTCTCAAGTTACGACGGGGACCTCAGGGACCCACTCGCGTGGCCTCAGGAAATGCCTGTCTCCATGCGAGTTGAGAGCGGCCCCTTGGGATTCCTCTCCTGTCTGTGCTGCGTCCTGAGTCCCTGTCTTGAGCCGAAGCTGGAACGTGAGGTTTCCTCTCTACATCTGGCATGGATCTTGGGGTTCCGCTGGAGTCTCCACAGGAGAGTTAGGCCTCGTATCCTGTGCTTACATGCAAGTCTGTTTTCCTCCCAAGCTGTAGCAGCAGTGTTAGGCTTCCAGACGAGTGGACACAGGGATCTGTGGCTTTCCCTCGAGATTCCACAGGGCTCTCGCACGTGCCTCCATGGTGTGATTTGATCCTCGCGGTGATCTTCGAGTCAGGGCATGAAAAGCAGGTTCATCTGAAGTGGACTGAGATATTTGGGGGTCTTTTGGAATGGTAGAACGACCCCTGGAGTTCCTCTCGGCATTCCTGTTGAGAGTGTGTCCTCTTGCTGTGCGACGGGAATGCCAGAATCCATTCCTGACGAAGCAGGGAAGGAACCCTCATCTGGAGCAGAGGAGGGTGAAAGGGGGCCCCTCTTGATTTGTGGTGGGACCCTCACTCTTCCTCTCGAGTGGAGACGGGTATGTCGGGGAACTTCTTGAGTTGCAGCAAGGGTGTGAAGGACCCTTTGTTGTTCAGGAGGAAAGGCGTGATTTCTTTCAGGATGCCGCTGCAGAAAAAGGGTTTATCTCGCCTGGAGGGGAGAATCTCCTGGTTTTTCTCGAGTTGCGGCAGGTCCCTCTCGAGCTACGACCGGGCCCTCAGGGGCCCACTCACGTGGCCTCAGGAAAAGTGATTCTCTGTGCGAGTTGAGAGTAGCCCCTTGGGATTCCTCTCCAGTCAGTGCCGGGTCCTAAGTCCCTGTCTGGAGCCGAAACTGGAACCTCATATTTTGGCTCCAGTGCTGGCATGGATTTTGGGGTTCCTCTGGAGTCTCCCCAGGGGAGTCAGGCCTGGTCTCCTGTGGTTACATGCACATCCTCTTTCCTCCCGAGCTGTAGCAGCAGTGTCAGTGTTCCCGTCGAGTTGACCCAGGGATCTCTGTCTTTCCCTCGAGATGCCACAGGGCTGTGGAATGAGCCACCGTGGTGTGAGGCGATACGCGGGTGACACTCGAGGTAATGCAGGGAAATCACGTTAATCTGGAGTGGACTGAGACATCTATGGGACTTTTAGTATGCTGGCCGGACCCCAGGGGTACTCCGCTTTCCTGTTGAGAGCGCCACCTCCTGAGACACGATGGGAATGGCTGGAATTCTTTCCCGATGAAGCAGGGAAAGGGACCCTCGTCTGGAGCTCATGGTGGGGAAACGGGGCTCCTCCTGAGTTGTGCTGGGACCCTCGGTGTTCCACCAATGTGGGGACGGGTATGTCGGGAAATTTCTTGAGTTGCAGCAAGGGTGGGAAGGACCCTTGCGAGGTTCAAGAGAGAAGGCGTGATTTCCCTTGAGATGCCGCAGCAGAAAAGGGCCTCATCTCGCCTGCAGGGGAGAACTTCCTGGTTTTTATCAAGTTGCGGAAAGACCCTCTCAATTGACGACGGGGACCTCAGCGACCCACTGGCGTGGCCTCAGGAAAGACCAGTGGTGAGGGGCCCCTCGGGATTCCTCTCCAATCATGTCGGTTCCTAATTCCTTGGCTGGAACTGCATCCAGAACCTGAGGTTTCCTCTCCAGTGCTGACATGGATCTTGGGGTTCCTCTGGAGTCTCCACAGGAGAATCAGGACACTTCTCGAGTTGAGACATACACGTCCGTTTTCCTCCTGAGCTGTAGGAGCAATGTGAGGCTACCAGGAGTTGACACAGGGGTCTGTGCCTTTTCCTCGCGGTGCCACAAGGCTGTCGCAAGTGCCACAGTGGTGTGATTCGATGCTCGGTGTGACCTTCGAGGCAGGGTAGGGAAATCTGGTTCATCTGGAGTGGACTGCGACGTTTGGGGGTCCTTTGGAATGGGGGCACGTCGACTGGAGTCCCTCTCGACATTCCTGTTGAGAGCACGTCATCTTGCTGTGTGACGAGAAAGCTAGAATCCTTTCCCGATGAAGCAGGGAAGGGAACCCGTATCTGTAGCCGATCAGGGGGAAAGGGGGCCGCTCTTGTGTTGTGGTGGGACCTTCAGTGTTCCTCTCAAGTGGAGACGGGTATGTCAGGAACTTCTTGAGTTGCAGCAAGGGTGTGAAGGACCCTCTGAGGTTCAGAAGGGAAGGAGTGATTTCTCTCGGGATGCCGCAGCAGAAACATCCTCATCTTGCCTGGAGGGGAGAACCTTATAGTTTTTCTCGAGTAGTGGCAGGTCCTTCTGAAGTTACGACGGGGACCACAGGGACCCACTCGCGTGGCCTCAGGAAATGCCAGTCTCCATGCAAGTTGAGAGCAGACCCTCGGGATTCCTCTCCTGTCTGTGCCGGTTCCTGAGTCCCTGTCTGGAGCCGAAGCTGGAACCTGAGGTTTCCTCTCCACAACTGGCATGGATCTTGGGGTTCTGCTGGAGTCTCCACAGGAGAGTTAGGCCTCGTATCCTGTGCTTACATGCAAGACTGTTTTCCTCCCGAGCTGTAGCAGCAGTGTCAGGCTTCCAGACAAGTGGACACAGGGATCTGTGGCTTTCCTTCCAGATTCCACAGGGCTCTCGCACGTGCCACTGTGGTGTGATTCGATCCTCGGAGTGACCTTCGAGACAGGGCATGAAAACCAGGTTCATCTGAAGTGGACTGATATATTTGGGGGGTATTTTGGAATGGTGGAAAGACCCCTGGAATTCCTCTCGACATTCCTGTTGAGATTGTGTCCTCTTGCTGTGCGACAGGAATGCCAGAATCCATTCCTGACGAAGCAGGGAAGGAACCCTCATCTGGAGCAGAGGAGGGTGAAAGTGGGCCCGTCTTGATTTGTGGTTTGACCCACACTATTCCTCTCGAGTGGAGTCGGGTATGTCGGGGAACTTCTTGAGTTGCAGCAAGGCTGTGAATGACCCTTTGTGGTTCAGGAGGAAAGGCGGGATTTCTTTCAGGATGCCGCTGCAGAAAACGGCCTTATCTCGCCCGGAGGGGAGAACCTCCTGGTTTTTCTCGAGTTGCGGCAGGTCCCTCTCGAGTTATGACGGGGCCCTCAGGGACCCACTCGCGTGGCCTCAGAAAGGCAATTCTCTGTGTGAGTTGAGAGTAACCCCTCGGGATTCCTCTCCAGTTAGTCCCAGGTCCTAAGTCCCCGTCTGTATCCGAAACTTTAACCTCATGTTTCCTCTCCAGTACTGGCATGGATATTGGGGTTCCTCTGGAGTCTCCCCAGGGGAGTCAGGCCTAGTCTCCTCTGGTTACGTGCACATCCTCTTTCCTCCTGAGCTGTAGCAGCAGTGTCAGGGTTCCCGTCGAGTTGACCCAGGGATTTCTGTCTTTCCGTCGAGATGCCACAGGGCTGTGGAATGAGCCACCGTGGTGTGAGGCGATATGCGGGTGACACTCGAGGTAGTGCAGGGAAACCACGTTCATCTGGAGTGGACTGAGATATCTATGGGACTTTTAGTATGGTGGCCCGACCCAAGGAGAACTCTGCTTTCCTGTTGAGAGTGCCACCTCTTGAGATGCAACGGGAATGGCAGGAATTCTTTCCCGACGAAGCAGGGAAATGGACCCTCGTCTCGAGATCACGGTGGGGAAACGGGGCTCTTCCTGAATTGTGCTGGGACCCTCGGTGTTCCACCAATGTGGGGACGGGTATGTCGGGGAGTTTCTTGAGTTGCAACAAGGGTGGGAAGGACCCTTGCGAGATTCAAGAGAGAAGGCGTGATTTCCCTCGAGATGCCGCAGCAGAAAAGGGCCTCATCTCGCCTGCAAGGGTGAACCTCCTGGTTTTTCTTGAGTTGCGGAAAGTCCCTCTCAATTGACGACGGGGACCTCAGCGACCCTCCTGCGTGGCCTCAGGAAAGACCAGCCTCCATGCGAGTAGCGAGGGGCCCCTTGGGATTCCTCTCCAGTCATGTCGGTTCCTAAATCCTTGGCTGAAACTGCGGCCAGTACCTGAAGTTTCCTCTCCAGTGCTTACATGGATCTTGGGTTCCTCTGGAGTCTCCACAGGAAAGTCAGGACTCTTCTCGAGTGAAGAGATACACGTCCGTTTTCCTCCCAAGCTGTAGCAGCTGTGTCAAGCTTTCCGACTAGTTGACACAGGGATCTGTGGCTTTCCCTTGAGGTGCCACAGGGCTGTCGAAGAAGCCACCGTGGTGTGATTCGACGCTCAGGGTGACCTTCGAGGCAGTGCAGGGAAATCAGGTTCATCTGGAGTGGACTGAGAAATTTGTTGGTTTTTTTGAATGGTGGCGTGACCCCTTGAGTTCCTCTCGACATTCCTGTTGAGAGCACGCACTCTGCAGTGCGATGGAAATGCCAGAATCCTTTTCTGTAGAAGCAGGGAAAGGATCCCTCATTGGGAGTGGAGGAGGGGGAAAAGGGGCTCATCTTGAGTTGTGGTGGGACCCTCAGTGTTCCTCTCAAGTGGAAATGGTTATGTCGGTGAAATTCTTGAGTTGTAGCAAGGCTGTGAAGGACTCTTTGAGGTTCAGGAGGATAGGCCGGTTTTCTCTTGTGATGCCTCAGCAGAAAACGGCCTCATCTTGCCTGGAGGGGAGAACCTCTTCGTTTTTCTCGAGTTGATGCAGGTCACTCCTGAGTTATGACGGGGACATCAGGGACCCTCTTGTGGACTGTGACATTTGGGGGTCCTTTGGAATGGTGGCACGTTTCCTGGAGTCCCTCTCGACATTCCTGTTGAGAGCATGTCATCTTGCTGTGTGACGGGAAAGCCAGAATCCTTTCCCAATGAAGCAGGTAAGGGAACCCTCATCTGTAGCGGATGAGGGGGAAAGGGGGCCCCTCTTGAGTTGTGGTGGGACCCTCAGTGTTCCTCTCGAGTGGAGATGGGTAAATCAGGAACTTCTTGAGTTGCAGCAAGGGTGTGAAGGACCCTTTGAGGTTCAGGAGGGAAGGAGTGATTTCTCTCGGGATGCCGCAGCAGAAAACGTTCTCATCTCCCCTGGAGGGGAGAACCTTATGGTTTTTATCAAGTTGCGGCAGGTCCATCTCAAGTTACGATGTGGACCTCAGGGACCTGCTCACGTGGCCTCAGGAAATGCCAGTCTCCGTGCGAGTTGAGAGCATCCCCTCGGGATTCCTCTCCTGTCTGTGCCGGGTCCTGAGTCCCTGTCTGGAGCCGAAGCTGGAACCTGAGGTTTCCTCTCCACATCTGGCATGGATCTTGGGGTTCCGCTGGAGTCTCCACAGGAGAGTTAGGCCTCGTCTCCTGTGGTTACATGCAAGTCCGTTTTCATTCCGGAGTGTAGCAGCAGTGTCAGGTTTCCAGACGAGTGGACACAGGTATGTGTGGCTTTCCCTCGAGATTCCACAGGGCTCTCGCACGTGCCACCGTGGTGTGATTCGATCCTCGGGGTGACCTTCGAGGCAGGGCACAAAAACCAGGTTCATCTGAAGTGGACTGAGATATTTGGGGATCTTTTGGAATGGTGGAACTACCCCTGGAGTTCCTCTCGACATTCCTGTTGAGAGTGTGTCCTCTTGCTGTGCGACGGGAACGCCAGAATCCATTCCTGACAAAGCAGGGAAGTAACCCTCATCTGGAGCAGAGGAGGGTGAAAGGGGGCCCCTCTTGATTTGTGGTGGGGCCCTCACTATTCCTCTCGAGTGGAGACGGGTATGTCGGGGAACTTCTTGTGTTGCAGCAAGGGTGTGAAGGAACCTTTGTTGTTCAGGAGGAAAGGCGTGATTTCTTTCAGGATGTCGCTGCAGAAAACGGCCGTATCTCGCATGGAGGGTAGATCCTCCTGGTTTTTCTCGAGTTGCGGCAGGTCCCTCTCGAGTTACGACAGGGCCCTCAGGGACCCGCTTGCATGGCCTCAGGAAGGCGATTCTCTGTGCCAGTTGAGAGTAGCCCCTCGGGATTCTTCTCCAGTCAGTGCCGGGTACTAAGTCCCCATTTGGAACCGAAACTGGAAGCTCATGTTTCCTCTCCAGTGCTGGCATGGATCTTGGGGTTCCTCTGGAGTCTCCCCAGGGGAGTCAGGCCTTGTGTCCTGTGGTTACGTGCATGTACTCTTTCCTCCCGAGCTGTAGCAGCAGTGTCAGAGTTCCCATCGAGTTAACCAAGGGATCTCTGTCTTTCCCTCGAGATGCCACAGGGCTGTGGAATGAGCCACCGTGGTGTGAGGCGATACGTGGGTGACACTCGAGGTAGTGCAGGGAAATCACGTTCATCTGGAGTGGACTGAGACATCTATGGGACATTTAGTATGGTGGCCCGACCCCAGGGGAACTCCGCTTTCCTGTTGAGAATGCCACCTCTTGACATGCGAAGGGAATGGCGGGAATTCTTTCCCGACGAAGCAGGGAAAGGGACCCTCATCTCGAACTGACGGTGGGGAAACGGGGCTCCTCCTGAGTTGTGCTGGGACCCTCGGTGTTCCACCAATGTGGGGACGGGTATGTCGCGGAATTTCTTGAGTTGCAGCAAGGGTTGGAAGGACCCTTGCAAGTTTCAAGAGAGAAGTCGTGATTTCCCTTAAGTTGCCGCAGCAGAAAAGGGCCTCATCTCGCCTGCAGGGGAGAACCTCCTGATTTTTGCCGAGGTGCCGAAAGTCCCTCTCAATTGACGACGGGGACCTCAGCGACCCTCCTGTGTGGCCTCAGGAAAGACCATCCTCCATGCGAGTTGCGAGGAGCCCCTTGGGATTCCTCTCCAATCATGTTGGTTCCTAAGTCCTTGGCTGGAACTGTGTCCAGAACCTGAGGTTTACTCTCCAGTGCTGACATGGATCTTGCAGTTCCTCTGGAGTCCACAGGAGAGTCAGGACTCTTCTCGAGTGGAGACATACACGTCGGTTTTCCTCCTGAGCTGTAGCAGCAGTGTCAGGCTTCCAAATGAGTGGACACAGGGATCTGTGGCTTTCCCTCGAGATTCCACAGGGCTCTCGCACGTGCCACCATGGTGTGATTCGATCCTCGCGGTGACCTTTGAGGCAGGGCACGAAAACCAGGTTCATCTGAATTGGACTGAGATATTTGGGGGTGTTTTGGAATGGTGGAACGACCCCTGGATTTCCTCTCGACATTCCTGTTGAGAGTGTGTCCTCTCGCTGTGCGATGGGAACGCCAGAATCCATTCCTGAGGAAGCAGGGAAGGAACCCACATCTGGAGCAGAGGTGGGTGAAAGGGGGCCCCACTTGATTTGTGGTGGGGCCCTCACTATTCCTCTCGAGTGCAGAGGGGTATGTTGGGGAACGTCCTGATTTGCAGCAAGGGTGTGAAGGACCCTTTGTGGTTCAGGAGGAAAGGCATGATTTCTTTCAGGATGCGGCTGCAGAAAACGGTCTTATCTCGCCTGGTGGGGAGAACCTCCTTGTTTTTCTCGAGTTGTGGCAGGTCCCTCTTGAGTTACGATGGGGCCCTCAGGGACCCACTCGCTTGGTCTCAGGAAAGGTGATTCTCTGTGCAAGTTGAGAGTAGCCCCTCGGGATTCCTCTCCAGTCAGGGCCGGGTCCTAAGTCCCCGTCTGGAGCCGAAACTGGAACCTCATGTTTCCTCTCCAGTCCTGGCATGAATCTTGGGGTTCCTCTGGAGTCTCCCCAGGGGAGTCATGCCTGGTCTCCTGTGATTACATGCACGTCCTCTTTCCTCCCGAGCTGTAGCAGCAGTGTCAGGGTTCCCATCGAGTTGACCCAGGGATCTCTGTCTTTCCGTCGAGATGCCACAGGGCTGTGGAATGAGCCACCATGGTGTGAGGCGATACCCGCGTGACACTCGAGGTAGTGCAGGGAAATCACGTTCATTTGGAGTGGACTGAGACATCTATGGGGCTTTTAGTGTGGTGGCCCGACCCCAGGGGAACTCCGCTTTCCTGTTGAGAGCGCCACCTCTTGAGATGCGACAGGAATGGCGGGAATTCTTTCCCGACGAAGCAGGGAAAGGGACCCTCATCTTGAACTCACGGTGGGGAAACGGGGCTCTTCCTGAGTTGTGCTGGGACTCTCGGTGTTCCACCATTGTGGGGACTGGTATGTCGGGGAATTTCTTGAGTTGCAGCAAGGGTGGAAGGACCCTTGCGAGGTTCAGGAAAGAAGGTGTGATTTCCCTCGAGATGCCGCAGCAGAAAAGGGCCTCATCTCGCCTACAGGGGAGAACCTCCTGGTTTTTCTCGAGGTGTGGAAAGTCCCTCTCAATTGACGATGGGGACCTCAGCGACCCGCTGTCATGGCCTGAGGAAAGACCAGCCTCCATGCGAGTTGCAAGGGGCCCCTTGGGATTCCTCTCCAGTCATGTCGGTTCCTACGTCCTTGGCTGGAACTGCGGAGGTTTCCTCTCCAGTGCTGACATGGATCTTGGGGTTCCTCTGGAGTCTCCACAGGAGAGTCAAGACTCTTCTCGAGTGGAGACATACACGTCCGTTTTCCTCCCGAGCTGTAGGAGCAATTTGAGCCTTCCCTACGAGTTGATACAGGGATCTGTGGCTTTTCCTCGAGGTGCCACAGAGCTGTCACACGTGCCACAGTGGTGTGATTCAATGTTCGGTGTGACCTTCGAGGCATGGTAGGGAAATCAAGTTCATCTGGAATGGACTGCGACATTTGGGGGTCCTTTGGAATGGTGGCATGTCCCCTGGAGTCCCTGTCGACATTCCTGTTGAGTGCACATCATCTTGCTGTGCGACGGGTAAGCCAGAATCCTTTCCCAATGAAGCAGGGAAGGGAACCCTCATCTGTAGCAGATGAGGGGGAAAGGGGGCCCCTCTTGATTTGTGGTGGGATTCTCAATGTTCCTCTCGAGTGGAGATGGGTATGTCAGGAACTTCTTGAGTTGCAGCAAGGGTGTGAAGGACCCTTTGAGGTTCAGGAGGGAAGGAGTGATTTCTCTCAGGATGCCGCAGCAGAAAACGTCCTCATCTCGCCTGGAGGGCAGAACCTTATGGTTTTTCTTGAGTAGCGGCAGGTCCTTCTCAAGTTACGACGGGGACCTCAGGGACCCGCTCACGTGGCCTCAGGAAATGCCAGTCTCTGTGCGAGTTGAGAGCGGCCCCTCGGGATACCTCTCCTGTCTGTGCTGGGTCCTGAGTCCCTGTCTGGAGCCAAAGCTAGAACGTGAGGTTTCCTCTCCACATCTGGAATGCATCTTGGGGTTCTGCTGGAGTCTCCACAGGAGAGTTTGGCCTTGTCTCCTGTGGTTACATGCAAGTCCGTTTTCCTCCCAAGATGTAGCTGCAGTGTCAGGCTTCCCCTCGACTTGACCCCGGGATCTCTGTCTTTCCCTTGAGATGCTACAAGCCTGTGGCATGAGCCACCGTGGTGAGAGGTGATACCAGGTGGCACTCGAGGTAGTGCAGGGAAATCAGGTTCATCTTGAGTGGACTGAGACATCTGGGAGATTTTAGTATGTTGGCACGACCCCTGGAGGTCTCGGCTTTCCTGTTGAGAGCGCCACCTCTTGAGATGTGATGAAACCAGCAGGAATCCTTTCCCGACGAATCAGGGAAAAGACCCTCATTTGGAGCTCACGATGGGTAAAGGAGGCTTGTCCTGAGGTGTGTCGGGAGCCTTAGTGTTCCTCCCGCGTGGGGACTAGTATGTCGGGGAACTTCTTCAGTTGCAGCAAGGGTGGGAAGGACGCATTCTAGGTTCAAGTGGGAAGGCGTGATTTCCCTCGTGATGCCCCAGCAGAAAAGGGCCTCATCTCGCCTGCAGGTGAGAACCTCCTTGTTTTTCTCGAGTTGCGGCAGGTCCCTCTCGAGTTACAATGGGGACCACAGGGACCTGCTGGCATGGCCTCAGGAAAGACCAGTCTCCACACGAGGTGCGAGTGGCCCCTCAGGATTCCTGTCCAGTCAGTGTCAGGTCCTAGGTACTCGTCTGGAACTGCAGCCAGAACCTGAGGTTTTCTCTCCAGTGCTGATATGGATCTTAGGGTTCCTCTGGAGTCTTCACAGGAGAGTCATAATTCTTCTCAAGTGGGGACATAATGTCCATTTTCCTCCCAAGCTGTAGCAGCAGTGTCAGCCTTCCCGACGAGTTGACACAGGGATCTGTGTCTTTCCCTCGAGGTGTCACAGGGCTTTCGCAGATGCCACCGTGGTGTGATTCAATGCTCAGGTTGACCTTGGAGGCAGTGCAGGGAAATCAGGTTCATCTGGAGTGGACTGAGACATTTGGGGGTCTTTTGGAATGGTGGCACGACCCCTGGAGTTCCCCTCGACTCTCCTGTTGAGAGCACACCCTCTTGCTGTGCGATGGGAACGTCAGAATCATTTCCTGTCAAAGTAGGGAAAGGATCCCTCATCGGGAGCCAAGGAGGGGTAAAGGGGGCTTCTCTTGTGTTGTGGTGGGACACTCAGTGTTCCTCTCGAGGGGAGATGGTTATGCCAGGGAACTTCTTGAGTTGTAGCAAGTATATGAAGGACCCTTTGAGGTTCAGGAGGAAAGGCCGGTTTTCTCTTGGGATGCCGCAGCAGAAAACAGCCTCATCTCACCTGGATGGAAGAACCTCCTGGTTTTTCTCGAGTTGCGGCAGGTCCCTCTCGACTTATGACAGGGACCGCAGGGAACCTTTCGCGTGGCCTCAGGAAAGGCCAGTCTCCGTGCAAGTTGAGAGGGGCTCCTCGGGATTCCTCTCCAGTCAGTGCCAGATCCTAAGTCCCCGTCTGGAGCCGAAGCTGGAACCTGAGATTTCCTCTCTTGTGCTGGCATGGAACATGGGCTTTCTCTGGAGTCTCTCAAAGGGAGTCAGGCCTCGTCTCCTGTGGTTGCATGCACGTCGGGTTTTCTCCCGAGCTGTAGCTGCAGTGTGAGTCTTCCCCTCGACTTGACCCTGAGATCTCTGTCTTTCCCTCGAGATGCTACCGTGGTGTGAGGCGATATGCAGGTGACCCTCGAGGTAGTGCATGGAAATCAGGTTCATCTCGAGTGGACTGAGACATCTGGGGGACTTTTAGGATGTTGGCAGGACCCCGGGAGGTCTCAGCTTTCCTGTTGAGAGCGCCACCTCTTGAAATGTGAAGGGAACAGAGGGATTCCTTTCCCGACAAAGCAGGGAAAAAGACCCTCATCTCGAGCTCACTATGGGGAAACGAGGCTCCTCCTTAATTGAGCCTGGACCATTCGTGTTCCTCAGGCATGGGGACTGGTATGTCGAGGAACTTCTTGAGTTGCAGCAAGGGTGGGAAGTATGCTTTCGAGGTTCAAGTGGGAAGGCGTGATTTCCCTCGTGATGCCACAGCAGAAAAGGGCCTCATCTCGCCTGCAGGGAAGAATCTCCTGGTTTTTCTCGAGTTGCGGCAGGGCCCTCTCGAGTTATGACGGGGACCTCACTGTGGGGACGGGTATGTCGGGGAACTTCTTGAGTTGCAGCAAGGGTGGGAAGCATGCTTGCAAGGTTCAAGTGGGAAGGCGTGATTTCCCTCGTGATGCCACAGCAGAAAAGGGCCTCATCTCGCCTGTAGGGGAGAATCTCCTGGTTTTTCTCGAGTTGCGGCAGGGCCCTCTCGACTTACGACGGGGACCTCACGGACCCCCTGGCGTGGCCTCAGGTAAATCCAGTATCCATACGAGTTGTGAGGGGCCCCTCGGGATTCCTGTCCTGTCAGTGTCAGGTCCTAGGTACTCGTCTGGAATTGCAGCCAGAACCTGAGGTTTCCTCTCCAGTGCTGACATGGATCTTGGGGTTCTTCTGGAGTCTCCACAGGAGAGTCAGGACTCTTCTCAAGTGGAGACATGTTCTTCCATTTTCCTCCCAATCTGTAGAAGCAGTGTCAGTCTTCCCGACGAGTTGACACAGGGATCTGTGGCTTTCCCTCGAGGTGCCACAGGGCTGTCGCAGATGCAACCATGGTGTGATTCGATGCTCAGGGTGACCTTCGAGGCAGTGCAGGGAAATCAGGTTCCTTCGAGGCAGTGGAGGGAAATCAGGTTCATCTGGAGGAGAATGAGACATTTGGGGGTCTTTTGGAATGCTGGCATGAACCCTGAAGTTCCTCTCGACATTTCTGTTGAGAGCACCCCCACTTCCTGTGCGACAGGAACTCCAGAATCCTTTCTTGTCGAAGCAGGGAAAGGATCCCTCACCGGGAGCGGAGGAGGGGAAAGGGGTCTCGTCTTGAGTTTCGCTGGGACACTCAGTGTTCTTCTCGAGAGGAGGTGGTTATGTCGGGGAACTTCTTGAGTTGTAGCAAGGCTGTGAAGGACCCTTTGAGGTTCAGGAGGGAAGGCTGGTTTTCTCTTGGAATGCCGCAGCAGAAATAGGCCTCATCTCGCCTGGAGGGGAGATCCTCCTGGTTTCTCTTGAGTTGCCGCAGGTCCCTCTTGAGTTACAACGGGGACCTCAGGGACACTCTTGCGTGGCCTCAGGAAAGGCCAGTCTCCATGCGAGTTGAGAGGGGCTCCTAGGAATTTCTCTCCAGTCGATGCCGGGTCTTAAGTCCCCGTCTGGAGCTGAAGCTGGAACCTGAGATTTCCCCTCCAGTGCTGGCATGGAACTTGGGGTTTCCCTGGAGTCTCTCAAGGGGTGTCAGGCCTCGTCTCCTGTGGTTGCATGCACGTCCGCTTTCCTTCCGAGCTGTAGCTGCAGTGTCAGTATTCCCCTTGACTTGACCCCAGGATCTCTGTATTTCCCTCGAGATGCCACAGGCCTGTGGCACGAGCCACCGTGGTGTCAGGTAATCTGCAGGTGACACTCGAGGTACTGCAGGGAAATCAGGTTCATCTGGAGTGTGCTGAAACATCTGGGGGACTTTTAGTTTGTTGGCATGACCCCTGGAGATCTCGGCTTTCCTGTTGAGAGCCCACCTCTTGAGATGAAATGGGAACGGCGGGAATCCTTTCCCGACGAAGCAGGGAAAAAGACCCTCATCTTGAGCTCACGATGGGAAAACGAGGCTTCTCCTGAGGTGTGCCCTGACCCTTCGTGTTCCTCCCGCTTGGGGACTGGTATGTCGGAAACTTCTTGTGTTGCAGCAACGGTGGGAAGGACGCTTGCGAAGTTCAAGTGGGAAGACGAGATTTCCCTCGTGATGCCACAGCAGAAAAGGGCCTCATCTCGCATGCAGGGGATCCACAGCAGAAAAGGGCCTCATCTCGCCTGTAGGGGAGAATCTCCTGGTTTTTCTCGAGTTGCGGCAGGGCACTCTCGAGTTACGATGGGGACCTCACGGACCCCCTGGCATGGCCTCAGGTAAATCCAGTATCCATACGAGTTGTGAGGGGCCCCTCAGGATTCCTGTCCTGTCAGTGTCGGGTCCTAGGTACTCCTCTGGAATTGCAGCCAGAACCTGAAGTTTCTTCTCCAGTGCTGACATGGATCTTGGGGTTCCTCTGGAGTCTCCACAGGAGAGCCGGGACTCTTCTCAAGTGGAGACATAGAGGGGCCCCTCGGGATTCCTGTCCTGTCAGTGTCGGGTCCTAGGTACTCCTCTGGAATTGCAGCCAGAACCTGAAGTTTCTTCTCCAGTGCTGACATGGATCTTGGGGTTCCTCTGGAGTCTCCACAGGAGAGTCAGGACTCTTCTCAAGTGGAGACATGCATGTCCGTTTTCCTCCCAATCTGTAGAAGCAGTGTCAGGCTTCCCGACGAGTTGACACAGGGATCTGTGGCTTTCCCTCGAGGTGCCCAGGGCTGTCGCAGATGCAACCATGGTGTGATTCGATGCTCAGGGTGACCTTCGAGGCAGTGCAGGGAAATCAGGTTCCTTCGAGGCAGTGGAGGGAAATCAGGTTCATCTGGATTAGAATGAGACATTTGGGGGTCTTTTGGAATGCTGGCATGAACCCTGCTGTTCCTCTCGACATTTCTGTTGAGAGCACCCCCTCTTCCTGTGCGACGGGAACGCCAGAATCCTTTCCTGTTGAAGCAAGGAAAGGATTCCTCATCGGGAGTGGAGGAGGGGGTAAGGGGTCTCGTCTTGAGTTTTGCTGGGACCATCAGTGTTTCTCTCGAGTGGAGGTGGTTATGTCGGGGAACTTCTTGAGTTGTAGCAAGGCTGTGAAGGACCCTTTGAGGTCAGGGATCTGTGGCTTTCCCTCGAGGTGCCACAGGGCTGTTGCAGATGCAACCATGGTGCGATTCGATGCTCAGGGTGACCTTCCAGGCAGTGCAGGGAAATCAGGTTCCTTCGAGGCAGTGGAGGGAAATCAGGTTCATCTGGAGGAGAATGAGACATTTGGGGGTCTTTTGGAATGCTGGCATGAACCCTGCAGTTCCTCTCGACATTTCTGTTGAGAGCAGCCCCTCTTCCTGTGCAACAGGAATGCCAGAATCCTTTCCTGTCGAAGCAGGGAAAGGATCCCTCATCAGGAGCGGAGGAGGGGGAAAGGGGGCTCGTCTTGAGTTTCGCTGGGACCCTCAGTGTTCCTCTCGAGTGGAGGTGGTTATGTCGGGGAACTTCTTGAGTTGTAGCAAGGCTGTGAAGGACCCTTTGAGGTTCAGGAGGGAAGGCCGGTTTTCTTTTGGAATGCCGCAGCAGAAATAGGCCTCATCTCGCCTGGAGGGGAGATCCTCCTGGTTTCTCTCGAGTTGCCGCAGGTCCCTCTCGAGTTATGACGGGGACCTCAGGGACACTCTTGCGTGGCCTCAGGAAAGGCCAGTCTCCATGCGAGTTGAGAGGGGCTCCTACGAATTTCTCTCCAGTCGGTGCCGGGTCCTAAGTACCCGTCTGGAGCCGAAGCTGGAACCTGAGATTTCCCCTCCAGTGCTGGCATGGAACTTGGGGTTTCCCTGGAGTTTCTCAAGGGGTGTCAGGCCTCATCTCCTGTGGTTGCATGCACGTCCGCTTTCCTTCCAAGCTGTAGCTGCAGTGTCAGGATTCCCCTCGACTTGACCCCGGGATCTCTGTATTTCCCTCGAGATGCCACAGGCCTGTGGCACGAGCCACCGTGGTGTCAGGTGATCCGCAGGTGACACTCGAGGTACTACAGGGAATTCAGGTTCATCTGGAGTGTGCTGAAACATCTGGGGGACTTTTAGTTTGTTGGCACGACCCCTGGAGATCTCGGCTTTCCTGTTGAGAGCCCACCTCTTGAGATGAAACGGGAATGGCGGGAATCCTTTCCCGACGAAGCAGGGAAAAAGACCCTCATCTTGAGCTCACGATGGGAAAACGAGGCTCCTCCTGAGGTGTGCCCTGACCCTTTGTGTTCCTCCCGCTTGGGGACTGGTATGTCGGAAACTTCTTGTGTTGCAGCAATGGTGGGAAGGACGCTTGGAAATTCAAGTGGGAAGACGAAATTTCCCTCGTGATGCCACAGCAGAAAAGGGCCTCATCTCGCAATCAGGGGAGAACCTCCTGGTTTTTCTCTAGTTGTGGCAGGTCCCTCCCGAGTTACGACGGGGACCTCAGGGACCCGCTGGCGTGGCCTCAGGAAAGACCAGTCGCCATACGACTTGTGCGTGGCCCCTCGGGATATCTGTCCAGTCAGTGTCGGGTCCTAGGTACTCGTCTGGAACTGCAGCCAGAACCTGAGGTTTCCTCTCCATTAGTGACATGGATCTTGGGGTTCCTCTGGAGTCTCCACAGCAGAGTCAGGACTCTTCTCCAGTGGAGACATACAGGTCCGTTTTCCTACCAAGCTGTAGCAGCAGTGTCAGGCTTCCTGACGAGTTGACACAGGGATCTGTGGCTTTCCCTCGAGGTGCCACAGGGCTGTCGCAGATGCCACCGTGGTGTGATTCGATACTCAGTGTGACCTTCGAGGCAGTGCAGGCAAATCAGGTTCATCTGGAGTGGACTGAGACATTTGGGGGTCTTTTGGAATGGTGGCATGAACCCTGGAGTTCCTCTCGACATTGCTGTTGAGAGCACGCCCTCTTGCTGTGCAACGGGAATGCCAGAATCCTTTCCTGTCGAAACAGGGAAAGGATCCCTCATCGGGAGCAGAGGAGGGGGAAAGGGGGCTCGTCTTGAGTTTTGCTGGGACCCTCAGTGTTCGTCTCGAGTGGAGGTGGTTATGTCGGGGAACTTCTTGATTTGTACCAAGGCTGTGAAGGACCCATTGAGGTTCAGGAGGGAAGGCCTGTTTTCTCTTGGGATGCCGCAGCAGAAAAGGACCTCATCTCGCCTGGAGGGGAGAACCTCCTTGTTTTTCTCGAGTTGCAGAAGGTCCCTCTCGAGTTACAACGGGGACCTCAGGGACCCTCTCATGTGGCCTCAGGAAAGGCCAGTCTCCGTGCGAGTTGAGAGGGGCTCCTCGGGATTCCTCTCCAGTCGGTGCCGGGTCCTAATTCCCCGTCGGGAGCCGAAGTTGGAACCTGAGTCTTCCTCTCCAGTACTGGCATGGAACTTGGGGTTTCTCTGGAGTCTCTCAAGGGGAGTCAGGAGTTGTCTCCTGTGTTTTCAAGCACTTCCACTTTCCTCCTGAGCTGTAGCTGCAGTGTCAGTCTTCCCCTCGACTTGACACCGGGATCTCTGTCTTTCCCTCGAGATGCCACAGACCTGTGGCATGAGCCACCATTTTGTGAGGTGATACGCAGGTGACACTCGAGGTAGTGCAGCGAAATAAGATTCATCTGGCGTGGACTGAGACATCTCGGGGACTTTTAGTATGTTGGCACAACCCCTGGAGATATCTGCTTTCCTGTTGTGAGCGCCACCTCTTGAGATGTGACGGGAACATCGGGAATCCTTTCCTGAAGAAGCAGGGAAAAAGACCCTCATCTCGAGCTCAGGATGTGGAAACGAGGCTCCTCCTGATGTGTGCCGGCACACTTAGTGTTCCTCCCGCGTGGGGACTAGTATGTTGATGAACTTCTTGAGTTGCAGCAAGGGTGGGAAGGAAGCTTGTGAGGTTCATGTGGGAAGGCGTGATTTCCCTCGTAAGGCCACAGCAGAAAAGGGCCTCATCTCTCCTGCAGGGGAGAACCTCCTGGTTTTTCTCGAGTGTGGCAGGTCCCTCTCAAGTCACGACGGAGACCTCAGCGACCCGCTGGCGTGGCCTCAGGAAAGACCAATCTCCATACGAGTTGCGAGGGGCTCCTCGGGATTCCTGTCCAGTCAGTATCAGGTCCTAAGTACTTGTCTGGAACTGAAGCCAGTACCTGAGGTTTCCTCTCCAGTGCTGACATGGATCTTGGCGTCCTCTGGAGTCTCCACAGGAGAGTCAGGACTCTTCTCAAGTGGAGACATGCACCTCCATTTTCCTCCCAAGCTGTAGCAGCAGTGTCAGGCTTACCAACGTGTTGACACAGGGATCTGTGGCTTTCCCTCAAGGTGCCACAGGGCTGTCGCAGATGTCATGGTGGTGTGATTCGATGCTCAGGGTGATCTTTGAGGCAGTGCAGGGAAATCAGGTTCATCTGGAGTGGACTGAGACATTTGGGGGTCTTTTGGAATGGTGGCATGACCCCTGGAATTCCTCTCCACATTCCTGTTGAGAGCATGCCCTCTTGCTGTGCGACGGGAACACCAGAATCCTCTCCTGTCAAAGCAGGGAAAGGATCCCTCATCGGGAGTGGAGGAGAGGGAAAGGGGGCTCCACTTGAGTTGTGGTGGGACCCTCAGTGTTGTTCTCGAGTGGAGCCAGTTATGTCGGGGAACTTCTTGAGTTGTAGCCAAGCTGTGAAGGACGCTTTGAGATTCAGGAGTGAAGGCCGGCTTTCTCTGGGGATATCGCAGCAGATAATGGCCTCATCTTTCCTGGAGGGGAGAACTTCCTGGTTTTCCTCGAGTTGTGGCAGAACCTCTGGGATTACGACAAGGACCTCAGGGACCCTCTCGCTTGGCCTCAGGAAAGGCAAGTCTCTGTGTGAGTTGAGAGGGGCTCCTCGGGATTCCTCTCCTAACTCCCCGTCTGGCACTGAAGCTGGAATCTGAGGTTTCCTCACCAGTGCTGGCATGGAACTTGGGGTTTCTCTGGAGTCTCTGAAGGGGAGTCAGGCCTCGTCTCCTGTGGTTGCATGCACGTCTGCTTTCCTCCCGAGCAGTAGCTGCAGTGTCAGGCTTCCCCTCGACTTGACCCCGGGATGTCTGTCTTTCCCTCGAGATGCCACAGGCCTGTGGCCTGAGCCACCGTGGTGTGAGGCGATACACACGTGACACTCGTGGTAGNGTTGCATGCACATCCGCTTTCCTCCCGAGCTGTAACTGCAGTGTCAGGCTTCCCCTCGACTTGACCCGGGATCTCTGTCTTTCCATCGAGATACCACAGGCCTGTGGCACGAGACACCGTGGTGTGAGGAGATACACAGGTGACACTCGAGTAGTGCAGGGAATCAGGTTCATCTGGAGTGGACTGAGGCATCTGGAGGACTTTTAGTATGTTGGCACGACCCCTGGAGTTATCGCCTTTCCTGTTGAGAGCGCCACCTCTTGAGATGCGACAGAAATGTCGGGAATCCTTTCCCGACGATGCAGGGAAAAAGACCCTCATCTCGAGCTCAGGATGGGGAAATGGGACTCCTCCTGAGGTGTGCCGGGACCCTTAGTGTTCCTCCTGCATGGGGACTGGTATGTCGGGGAACTTCTTGAGTTGCAGGAAGAGTGGGAAGGATGCTTGCGAGGTTCAAGTGGGAAGGCGTGATTTCCCTCGTGATGCCACAGCAGAAAAGGGCCTCATCTCGCCTGCAGGGGAGAACCTCCTGTTTTTTCTCGAGTTGCGGCAGGTCCCTCTCGAGTTACGACGGGGATGTCAGGGACGCGCTGGGGTGGCCTCAGGAAAGACCAGTCTCCATACGAGTTGCGAGGGGCCCCTCGGGATTCTTGTCCAGTCAGTGTCGGGTCATAGGTGCTCGTCTGGAACTACAGCCAGAACCTGAGGTTTCCTCTCCAGTGCTGACATGGACCTTGGGGTTCCTCTGGAGTCTTCACAGGAGAGTCAGGACTCTTCTCAATAAGAGACATGCACGTCCGTTCTCCTCCCAAGGTGTAGCAGCAGTGTCAGGCTTCTCGACGAGTTTTCACAGGGATCTGTGGCTTTCCCTCGAGGTCCCACAGGGCTGTTGCAGATGCCACCGTGGTGTGATTCGATTCTCAGGGTGACCTTCGAGGCAGTGCAGGGAAATCAGGTTCATCTGGAGCGGACTGAGACATTTGGGGTCTTTTGGAACGGTGGCACGACCCCTGGAGTTCCTCTCGACTTTCCTGTTGAAAGCACGCCCTCTTGCTGTGGGACATGGACGCCAAAATACTTTCCTGTCGAAGTAGGGAAAGGATCCCTCATCGGGAGCAGAGGAGGGGCAAACGGGGCTCGTCTTGAGTTGCGCTGGGACCCTCAGGGTTCCTCTCGCGTGGAGATGGTTATGTCGGGGAACTTCTTCGGTTGTAGCAAGTATGTGAAGAACCCTTTGAGGTTCAGGAGCAAAGGCCGGTTTTCTCTTGGGATGCTGCAGCAGAAAACGGCCTCATCTCGCCTGGAGGGGGAACCTCCTGGTTTTTCTCGAGGTGCGGCAGGTCCCTCTAGGCGGGAATCCTTTCCCGACGAAGCAGGGAAAAGACCCTCATCTCGAGCTCACGATGGGGAAACGAAGCTCCTCCTGAGATGTGCCGGGACCTTTCGTGTTCCTCCCACGTGGGGACTGGTATGTTGAGGAACTTCTTGAGTTGCAGCAAGTTTGGGAAGGATGGTTGCGATGTTCAAGTGGGAAGGCGTGATTTCCCTCGTGATGCTACAGCAGACAAGGGCCTCATCTCGCCTGCAGGGGAGAACCTCCTGGCTTTTCTCGAGTTGTGGCAGGTCCCTCTCGCGTTATGATGGAGACATCAGTGACCCGCTGGCATGGCCTCAGGAAAGACCAATCTCCATACGAGTTGCGAGGGGCTCCTCGGGATTCCTGTCCAGTCAGTGTCGGGTCCTAAGTACTTGTCTGGAACTGAAGCCAGAACCTGAGGTTTCCTCTCCAGTGTTGACATGGATCTTGGCGTCCTCTGGAGTCTCCACAGGAGAGTCAGGACTCTTCTCAAGTGGAGACACGCACCTCCGTTTTCCTCCCAAGCTGTAGCAGCAGTGTCAGGCTTACCGACGCGTTGACACAGGGATCTGTGGCTTTCCCTCAAGGTGCCACAGGGCTGTCGCAGATGCCATGGTGGTGTGATTCGATGCTCAGGGTGACCTTCGAGGCAGTGCAGGGAAATCAGGTTCATCTGGAGTGGACTGAGACATTTGGGGGTCTTTTGGTATGGTGGCATGACCCCTGGAATTCCTCTCCACATTCCTGTTGAGAACATGCCCTCTTGCTGTGTTACGGGAACACCAGAATCCTCTCCTGTCAAAGCAGGGAAAGGATCCCTCATCGGGAGTGGAGGAGAGGGAAAGGGGACTCCTCTTGAGTTGTGGTGGGACCCTCAGTGTTCCTCTCGAGTGGAGCCGGTTATGTCGGGGAACTTCTTGAGTTGTAGCCAAGCTGTGAAGGACGCTTTGAGGTTCAGGAGTGAAGGCCGGCTTTCTCTGGGGATATCACAGCAGATAATGGCCTCATCTCGCCTGGAGGGGAGAACTTCCTGGTTTTCCTCGAGTTGTGGCAGAACCTCTGGGATTATGACAAGGACCTCAGGGACCCTCTCACGTGGCCTCAGGAATGGCCAGTCTCCATGTGAGTTGAGAGGGGTTCCTCGGGATTCCTCTCCAGTTGTTGCCGGGTCCTAACTCCCCATCTGGCATTGAAGCTGGAATCTGAGGTTTCCTCACCAGTGCTGGCATGGAACTTCGGGTTTCTCTGGAGTCTCTCAAGGGCAGTCAGGCCTCGTCTCCTGTGGTTGCATGCACATCCGCTTTCCTCCCGAGCTGTAACTGCAGTGTCAGGCTTCCCCTCGACTTGACCTGGGATCTCTGTCTTTCCATCGAGATACCACAGGCCTGTGGCACGAGACACCGTGGTTTGAGGAGATACGCAGGTGACACTCGAGTAGTGCAGGGAAATCAGTTTCATCTGGAGTGGACTGAGACATCTGGGGGACTTTTAGTATGTTGGCACGACCCCTGGAGGTATCGCCTTTCCTGTTGAGAGCGCCACCTCTTGAGATGCGATGGGAATGTCGGGAATCCTTTCCCGAAGAAGCAGGGAAAAGGACCCTCATCTCGAGCTCAGGATGGGGAAATGGGACTCCTCCTGAGGTGTGCCGGGACCCTTAGTGTTCCTCCTGAATGGGGACTGGTATGTCGGGCAACTTCTTGAGTTGCAGCAAGGGTGGGAAGGATGCTTGTGAGGTTCAAGTGGGAAGGCGTGATTTCCCTGGTGATGCCACAGCAGAAAAGGGCCTCATCTCGCCTGCAGGGGAGAACCTCCTGGTTTTTCTGGAGTTGCGGCAGGTCCCTCTCGAGTTACGACGGGGACGTCAGGGACACGCTGGCGTGGCCTCAGGAAAGACCAATCTCCATACGAGTTGCGAGGGGCCCCTCCGGATTCTTGTCCAGTCAGGGTCGGGTCATAGGTGCTCGTCTGGAACTATATCCAGAACCTGAGGTTTCCTCTCCAGTGCTGACATGGATCTTGGGGTTCCTCTGGAGTCTTCACAGGAGAGTCAGGACTCCTCAATAAGACACATGCAGGTCCGTTTTCCTCCCAAGCTCTAGCAGCAGGGTCAGGCTTCTGCACGAGTTGAAACAGGGACCTGTGGCTTTCCCTCGAGGTGCCACAGGGCTGTCGCATATGCCTCCATGGTGTGATTCGATTCTCAGGGTGACCTTCGAGGCAGTCCACGGAAATCAGGTTCATCTGGAGTGGACTGAGACATTTGGGGTCTTTTGGAATGGTGGCACGACCCCTGGAGTTCCTCTCGACTTTCCTGTTGAAAGCACGCCCTCTTGCTGTGGGACGTGGACGCCAAAATACTTTCCTGTCGAAGTAGGGAAAGGATCCCTCATCGGGAGCAGAGGAGGGGCAAACGGGGCTCGTCTTGAGTTGTGCTGGGACCCTCAGGGTTCCTCTTGCGTGGAGATGGTTATGTCAGGGAACTTCTTGGGTTGTAGCAAGTATGTGAAGAACCCTTTGAGGTTGAGGAGCAAAGGCCCGTTTTCTCTTGGGATGCTGCAGCAGAAAACGGCCTCATCTCGCCTGGAGGGGGAACCTCCTGGTTTTTCTCGAGGTGCGGCAGGTCCCTCTCGAGTTACGACGGGGACCTCAGGGACCCTCTCGCGTGGCCTCAGGAAAGGCCAGTCTCCGTGCGAGTTGAGAGGGGCTCCTCGGGATTCCTCTCCAGTCGGTGCCGGGTCCNGAAAACGGCCTCATCTCGCCTGGAGGGGGAACCTCCTGGTTTTTCTCGAGGTGCGGCAGGTCCCTCTCGAGTTACGACGGGGACCTCAGGGACCCTCTCGCGTGGCCTCAGGAAAGGCCAGTCTCCGTGCGAGTTGAGAGGGGCTCCTCGGGATTCCTCTCCAGTCGGTGCCGGGTCCTAAGTCCCCGTCTGGAGCCATAGCTGGAACCTGAGGTTTCCTCTCCATTGCTGGCAGGGAACATGGGGATTCTCTGGAATCTCTCAAGGGCAGTCAGGCCTCGTCTCCTGTGGTTGCATGCATGTCCGCTTTCCTCCCGAGCTGTAGCTGTAGTGTCAGGCTTCCCCTCGACTTGACCCTGGGACCTCTGTTTTTCCCTCGAGTTGCCACAGTCCTGTGGCACGAGTCATCGTGGTGTGAGGCGATACGCAGGTGACACTCGAGGTAGTGCAGGGAAATCAGGTTCATCTGGAATGGACTGAGACATCTGGGGGACTTTTAGTATGTTGGCACGACCTCTGGAGATCTCGGCTTTCCTGTTGAAAGCCCCACCTCTTCAGATGCGATGGGAACAGCGGGAATCCTTTCCCGACGAAGCAGGGAAAAAGACCCTCATCTCGAGCTCACGATGGGGAAACAAGGATCCTCCTGAGGTGTGCCAGGACCCTTCGTGTTCCTCCCGCATGGGGACTGGTATGTTGGGGAACTTCTTGAGTTGCAGCAAGGGTGGGAAGGATGCTTGCTAGGTTCAAGTGGGAAGGCGTGATTTCCCTCGTGATACCACAGCAGAAAAGGACCTCATCTCGTCTGCAGGGGAGAACCTCCTGGCTTTTCTCGAGTTGAGGCAGGTCCCTCTTGAGTTACGACGGGGGCCTCAGGGACCCGCTGGTGTTGCCTCAGGAAAGACCAGTCTCCATATGAGTTGCGAGGGGCCCCTCGGGATTCCTGTCCAGGCAGTGTCGGGTCCTAGGTACTCGTCTGGAACTGCAGCCAGAATCTGAGGTTTCCTCTCCAGTCCGGACATGGATCTTGCCATTCCTCTGGACTCTCCACAGGAGAGTCAGGACTCTTCTCAAGTGGAGACATACACGTCCGTTTTCTTCCCAAGCTGTAGCAGCAGTGTCAGGCTTCCCGACGAGTTGACACAGGGATCTGTGGCTTTCAGGACATGGATCTTGCCATTCCTCTGGACTCTCCACAGGAGAGTCAGGACTCTTCTCAAGTGGAGACATACACGTCCGTTTTCTTCCCAAGCTGTAGCAGCAGTGTCAGGCTTCCCGACGATTTGACACAGGGATCTCTGGCTTTCCCTCGAGGTGCCACAGGGCTGTCGAGGATGCCACCGTGGTGTGATTCGATGCTCAGGGTTACTTTCGAGGCAGTGCAGGGAAATAAGGTTCATCTGGAGTGGACTGAGACATTTGGGTGTCTTTTGGAATGGTTTCATGACCCCTGGAGTTCCTGGCGACTTTCCTGTGGAGAGCACACCCTCTTGATCTGCGAAGGGAACACCAGAATCCTTTCCTGTCGAAGCAGAGAAAGGATCCCTCAAGGGAGGGGAGGAGGGGGAAAGTGGGATCCTCTTGACTTGTTGTGAGACCCTAAGTGTTCCTCTCGAGAGGAGATGGTTATGTTGGGGAACTTCTTGAGTTGTAGCAAGGCTGTGAAAGACCCTTTGAGGTTAAGGAGGGAAGGCTGTTTTTTTGGGGGGGATTCCACAGCAGAAAACGGCCTCATCTTGCCTGGAGGGGAGAACCTCCTGGTTTTACTTGAGTTGCGGCATGACCCTGTCGAGTTACGACGGGGACCTCAGGGACCCTCCCGCATGACCTCAGGAAAGGCCCGTGTCCGTGCGAGTTGAGAGGGGCTCCTCGGGATTCCACTCCAGTCGCTGCTGGGTCCTAAGTCCCCATTTGGACCCGAAGCTGTAACCTGAGGTTTTCTCTCCAGTGCTGGCATGGAACTTGGGGTTTCTCTGGAGTCTCTCAAGGGGAGTCAGGCTTCGTCTCCTGTGGTTGCATGCACGTCCGCCTTCCTCCCGAGCTGTAGCTGCATTATCAGGCTTCCCCTCGACTTGACCCTGAGATGTCTTTCTTTCCCTCGAGATGCCACAGGCCTGTGGCACGAGCCACCGTGGTGTGATGTGATACGCAGTTGACACTCGAGGTAGTGCAGGGAAATCAGGTTCATCTGGAGTGGACTGAGACATCTGGGGGACTTTTAGTATGTTGGCACGACCCCTGGAGATCTCGGCTTTCCTTTTGAGAGCACCACTTCATGAGATGTGTCGGGAACGGTGGGAAACTTTCCCGACGAAGCAGGGAAAAAGACCCTCATTTCCAGCTCACGATGGGGAAAATAGGCTCCTCCTGAGGTGTCCGCGACCATTCATGTTCCTCCCGTGTGGGGACTGGTTTGTCGGGGAACTTGTTGAGTTGCAGCACAGGTGGGAATGACGCTTGCGAGGTTAAAGTGGGAAGGCATGATTTCCCTCGTAATGCCACAGCAGAAAAGGGCCTCATCTGGCCTGCAGGGGAGAACCTCCTGGTTTTTCGCGAGTTGTGGCACGTCCCTCTCGAGTTACGATGGGGACCTCAGGGAACCGCTGGTGTAGCCTCAGGAAAGACCAGTCACCATACGAGTTGCGAGGGGACACGCGGGATTCCTGTCCAGTCAATGTCGGGTCCTAGGTACTCGTCTGGTACTGCAGCCAGAACCTGAGGTTTCCTCTCCAGTGCTGACATGGATCTTGGGGTTCCTCTGGAGTCTCCACAGGAGAGTCAGGACTCTTCTCAAGTGGAGACATGCACGTACATTCTCCTCCCAAGCTGTGGCAGCAGTGTCAGGCTTCCTGATGAGTTGACACAGGGATCTGTGGCTTACTCTCTAGGTGCCAAGGGCTGTCGCAGATGCCACCGTGGTGTGATTCGATGCTCACGGTGACCTTCAAGGCAGTTCAGGGAAATCAGGTTCGTCAGGAGTGAACTGAGATATTTGGGGGTCTTTTGGAATGGTGGCATGACCCCTGGAGTTCCTCTCGACTTTCCTGTTGAGAGCACGCCCTCTTGCTGTGCGATGGGAACACCAGAATCCTTTCCTGTCGAAGCAGTGAAAGGATCCCTCATCAGGAGTGGAAAAGGGGGAAAGAGGGCTTCTCTTGAGTTGTGGTTGGACCCTCAGTGTTCCTCTCGAGTGGAGATGGTTATGTCAGGAAACTTCTTGAGTTGTAGCAAGGCTGTGAAGGACCCTTTGAGGTTGAGGAGGGAAAGCCGGTTTTCTTTTGAGGTGCCACAGCAGAAAACGGCCTTATCTCACCTGGAGGGGAGAACCTCCTGGTTTTTCTCGAGTTGCGGAAGGTCCCTCTCAAATACGACGGGGATCTCAGGGTCCGTCTCGCGTGGCCTCAGGAAAGGCCAGTCACCGTGCGAGTTGAGAGGGGCTCCTCAGGATTCCTCTCCAGTCACTCCTNGTTTTCTTTTGAGGTGCCACAGCAGAAAACGGCCTTATCTCACCTGCAGGGGAGAACCTCCTGGTTTTTCTCGAGTTGCAGTAGGTCCCTCTCGAATACGACGGGGATCTCAGGGTCCCTCTCGCGTGGCCTCAGGAAAGGCCAGTCTCCATGTGAGTTGAGAGGGGCTCCTCAGGATTCCTCTCCAGTCGCTGCTGGGTCCTAAGTCCCTGTCTGGAGCCAAAGGTGGAACCTGAGATTTCCTGTCCAGTGCTGGCATGGAACTTGGGGTTTCTCTGGAGTCTCTAAAGGGGAGTCAGGCAGTGGCCTCAGGAAAGGCCAGTCTCCATGTGAGTTGAGAGGGGCTCCTCAGGATTCCTCTCCAGTCGCTGCTGGGTCCTAAGTCCCTGTCTGGAGCCAAAGGTGGAACCTGAGATTTCCTGTCCAGTGCTGGCATGGAACTTGGGGTTTCTCTGGAGTCTCTAAAGGGGAGTCAGGCCTCGTCTCCTGTGGTTGCATGCACGTCCGCTTTCCTCCCGAGCTGTAGCTGCAGTGTCAGGCTTCCCCTCGACTTGACCCCAGGATCTCTGTCTTTCCCTCGAGATGCCACAGGGTTGTGGCACGAGCCACCGAGGTGTGAGGTGATATGCAGGTGACACTCGAGGTAGTGCATGGAATTCAGGTTCATCTGGAGTGGACTGAGACATCTGGGGGACTTTTAGTTTGTTGGCACGTTCCCTGGAGATCTTGGCTTTCCTGTTCAGAGCGCCACCTCTTGAGATTTGTCGGGAATGGCCGGAATCCCTTCCTGACGAAGTAGGGAAAAAGACCCTCATCTCGAGCTCACGATGGGGAAACGAAGCACCTCCTGAGGTGTGCCGGGGCTTTCATGTTCCTCCCGCGTAGGGACTGGTATTTCGGGGAACTTCTTGAGTTGCAGTAAGTGTGGGAAGGACGTTTTCGAGGTTCAAGTGGGAAGGCGTGATTTCCCTCGTGATGCCACAGCCGAAAAGGGCCTCATCTAGCCTGCAGGGGAGAACCTCCTGATTTTTCTCGATTTGCAGCAGGTCCCTCTCGAGTTACAATGGGGACCTCAGGGACCCACTCGCGTGGCTCCAGGAAAGACCAGTCTCCATTTGAGCTGCGAGGGGCCCCTCGAGAATCCTGTCCAGTCAGTGTCGGGTCCTAGGTCCTCGTCTGGACCTGCAGCAAGAATAGAGGTTTCCTCTCCAGTGCTGACATGGATCTTGCGGTTCCTCTGGAGTCTCCACAGGAGAGTCAGAACTCTTCTCAAGTGGAGACATGCACTTCCGTTTACCTCCCAAGCTGTAGCAGCAGTGTCAGGCTTCATGACCAGTTGACACAGGGATCTGTGGCTTTCCCTCAAGGTGCCCCATGGTTGTCGCTGATGGCACTGTGGTGTGATTCAGGGTGACCTTCAAGTCAGTGCAGGGAAATCAGGTTCATCTGCAGTGGACTGAGACTGGGGGTCTTTTGGAATGGTGGCATGACACCTGGAGTTTCTCTCGACTTTCCTGTTGAGAAAAACAGGAAAGAGAACGCCCTCTTGATGTGTGATGGGAATGTCAGAATCCTTTCCTTTCAAATCAGGGAAAGGATCCCTCATCGGGAGTGGAGGAGGGGGAAAGGGGGCTCCTCTTGAGTTGTGGCTGTCTCTTATACACATCTAGATGTGTATAAGAGACAGGGCCAGTCTCCATGCGAGTTGCGAGGGGCTCCTCACGATAGGTTGCATGCACGTCCGCTTTCCTCCCGAGCAGTAGCTGCAGTGTCAGGCTTCCCCTCAACTTGACGCCAGGTTCTCTGTCTTTCCCTCGAGATGCCACAGGCCTGTGGCACGAGCCACCGTGGTGTGAGGCGATACGCAGGTGACACTCGAGGTAGTCAGGGAAATCAGGTTCATCTGGAATGGACTGAGACATCTGGGGGGCTTTTAGTATGTTGGCACGACCCCTGGAGATCTTGGCTTTCCTGTTGAGAGCGCCACCTCTTGGGATGTGATGGGAATGGCGGGAATCCTTTCCCGACGAAGCAGGGAAAAAGACCCTCATCTCGAGTCACAAATGGGAAACGAGGCTCCTCTTGAGGTTTGCCGGGCCCCTTCGTTTTCCTCCCGTGAGGGGACTGGTATGTCGGGGAACTTCCTGAGTTGCAGCAAGGGTGGGAAGGACGCTTGCGAGGTTCAAGTGGGAAGGCGTGATTCTCCTCATGATGCCACAGCAGAAAAGGGCCTCATCTCGTCTGCAGGGAAGAACCTCGTGGTTTTTCTCGAGTTGCGGCAGGTCCCTCTAACGTTACGACGGGGACCTCAGGGACCCGCTGGCTTGGCCTCAGGAAAGACCAGTCTCCATACGAGATGCGAGGGGCCCCTTGGGATTCCTTTCCAATCATTGTCGGGTCCTAGGTACTCGTCTGGAACTGCAACCAGAACTGAGGTTTCCTCGCCAGTGCTGACATGGATCTTGGGGTTCCTCTGGAGTCTCCACAGTAGAGTCAGAACTGTTCTCAAGTGGAGACATGCACGTTGTTCTCCTCCCAAGCTGTAGCAGCAGTGTCAGGCTTCCCGACGAGTTGACACAGGGATCTTTGGCTTTCCCTCAAGGTGCCACAGGACTGTGGCAAATGCCACCGTGGTGTGATTCGATGCTCAGTGTGACCTTCGAGGCAGTGCAGGGAAATCGGGTTCCCCTGGAGTGGACTGAGATATTTGTCGGTCTTTGGAATGGTGGCATGATCCCTGGAGTTGTTTCCCGTTGAGAGCACGCCCTCTTGCTCTGCGACGGGAATGTCAGAATCCTTTCCTGTCGAAGCAGAGAAAGAATTCCTCATCAGGAGCAGAGGAGGGGGAAAGGGGGCTCCTCTTGAGTTGTGGTGGGACCCTCAGTGTTCCTCTCGAGTGGAGATGGTTATGTCGGTGAACTTCTTGAGTGGAAGCAAGGCTGTGAAGGACCCATTGAGGTTCAGGAGAGAAGGCCGGTTTTCTCTTGGGATGCCGCAGCAGAAAACGGCCTCATCTCGCCTGGAGGGGAGAACCTCCTGGTTTTTCTCGAGTTGCGACAGGTCCCTCTCGAGTTACAACAGGGACTTCATGGACCCTCTAACGTGGCCTCAGGAAAGGCCAGTGTCCGTGCGAGTTGAGAGGGGCTCCTCGGGATTCCTCTCCGGTCGGTGCTGGGTCCTAAGTTCCCATCTGGAGCCGAAGCTGGAACCTGAGATTTCCTCTCCAGTGCTGGCATGGGACTTGGGTTTTCTCTGGAGTCTCTCAAGTGGAGTAGGCCTCGGCTCCTGCGGTTGCATGCACGTCCGCTGTCCTCCCGAGCTGTAGCTGCCTTGTCAGGCTTCCCCTCGCCTTGTCCCCGGGATGTCTGTCTTTCCCTTTAGATGCCACAGGCCTGTAGCACGAGACATCATGGTGTGAGGTGATACGCAGGTGACACTCGAGGTAGTGCAGCGAAATCAGGTTCATCTTGAGTGGACTGAGACATCTAGGGGACTTTTAGTTTTTGGCATGACTCCTGGAGATCTCAGCTTTCCTGTTGTAAGCGCCAGGTCTTAAGATGTGTCGGGAACAGCGGGAATCCCGTCCCGATGAAGCAGGGAAAAAGACCCTTCTGGAGCTCACGATGGGGAAACGAATCTCCTCCTGAGGTGTGACCCGACCTTCGTGTTCCTCCTGCGTGGGGACTGGTATGTCAGGGAACTTCTTGAGTTGCAGCAAGTATGGGAAGGATGTTTTCGAGGTTCAAGTGTGAAGGTGTGATTTCCCTCGTGATGCCACAGCAGAAAAGGGCCTCATCTCGCCTGTAGGGGAGAATCTCTTGGTTTTTCTCGAGTTGCAGTATGTCCCTCTCGGGTTACGACGGGGACCTCAGGGAACCGCTGGAGTGGCCCCAGGAAAGACCAGTCTCCATATGAGTTGCAAAAGGCCCTTCGGGAATCCTGTCCTGTCAGTGTCGGGTCCTAGGTACTCGTCTGGAACTGCAGCCAGAAGCTGAGATTTCTCTCCAGTGCTGACGTTGATCTTGGGGTTCCTCTGGAGTCTCCACAGCAGAGTCAGGACTCTTCTCAAGTGGAAGCATACACGTCCGTTTTCATCCCAAGCTGGAGCAGCAAATGTCAGGCTTCCCAACGAGTTGACACAGGGATCTGTGGCCTTCCTTTGAGGTGCCACAGGGCTGTCACAGATGCCACCGTGATGTGTTCGATTCTCAGGGTTACCTTCGAAGCAGTGCAGGGAAATCAGGTTCATCTGGATTGGACTGACACATTTGGGTTTTTTTGGAATGGTGGCACGACCCCTGGAGTTCCTCTCGACTCTCCTGTTGAGAACACGGCCTCTTGCTGTGCGACGGGAACTTGAGAATCCTATCTGTCGAAGCAGGGAAAGGATCCATCATCGGGAGCAGAGGAGGGGGAAAGGGGGCTCCTCTTGTGTTGTGGTGGGAACCTCAGTGTTCCTCTCGAGTGGAGATGGTTATGTCGGGGAACTTCTTGAGTTGTAGCAAGACTGTGAAGGACCCTTTGAGGTTGAGAATTGAAGACCGTTTTCTCTTGGGATGCCATAGCAGAAAATGGCCTCATCTCGCCTGTAGGGGAGAACCTCCTGGGTTTCCTCGAGTTGCCATAGGTCCCTTTCGAGCTACGATGGGGAGCTCAGGGAACCTCTTGCGTGGCCTCAGGAAAGGCCAGTCTCCGTGCGAGTTGACATGGCCTTCTCGGGATTCCTCTCCAGTTGTGCCGGGTCCTAAGTCCCCGTCTGGTGCCCAAGGTGGAACCTGAAGTTTCCTCTCCAGTACTGGCATGGAACTTGGGGTTTCTCTGGAGTCTCTCAAGGTGAGTCAGGCCTTGTCTCCCGTGATTGCATGTGTATCAGATTTCCTCCCGAGCTGTAGCTGCAGTATCAGGCTTCCCCTTAACTTGACCCCGGGATCTCTGTCTATCCCTCGAGATGCCACAGGCCTGTGGCACGAGCCACCGTGGTGTGAGGCGATATGCAGTGACACTCAAGGAAGTGCAGGGAAATCAGGTTCATCTGCAGTGAACTGAGACATCTGGGGGACTTTTAATATGTTGGCATGACGCCTGGAGATCTCGGCTTTCCTGTTGAGAGCGCCACATCTTGAGATGTGACGGGAACGGCGGGAATCCTTTCCTGAGGAAGCAGGGAAAAAGACCCTCATCTCGAGCTCATGATGGGGAAACGAGGCTCCTCTTGAGGTGTGCTGGGACCCTTAGTGTTCCACCACCGTGGGGAATGGTATGTCGGGGTACTTCTTGAGTTGAAGCAGGGCGGGAAGGGCGCTTGCGAGGTTCAAGAGGGAAGGCATGATTTCCCTCGTGATTCCACAGGAGGAAAGGGCCTCATCTCTCCTGCAGGGGAGAACCTCCTGGTTTTTCTCAAGTTGTGACAGGTCCCTCTCGAGTTACGATGGGGACCTCAGGGACCCACTGGCGTGGCCTCAGGAAAGACCAGTCTCCATACGAATTGCGAGGGCCCCTCGGGATTCCTGTCCAGTCAGTGTCGGGTCCTATGTACTCGTCTGGAACTACAGCCAGAACCTGAGGTTTCCTCTCCAGTGCTGACATGGATATTGGGGTACCTCTGGAGTATCCACTTGAGAGTCAGGACTCTTCTCAAGTGGAGACATACACGTCCGTTCTCCTCCCAAGCTGTAGCAGCAGTGTCAGGCTTCTCGACGAGATTTCACAGGGATCTGTGGCTTTCCCTCGAGGTGCCACAGGGCTGTCACAGATGCCAACGTGTTGTGATTCGATGCTCAGGGTGACCTTCGAGGCACTGCAGGGAAATCAGGTTCATCTGAAGTGGACTGAAACATTTGGGGGTCTTTTGGAATGGTGGCATGTCCTCTGGAGCTCCTCTTGTCATTCCTGTTGAGAGCACACCCTCTTGCTTTGCGACGGGATCACGAGAATCCTTTGCTGTCGAAGCAGGGAAAGGATCCCTCATGGGGAGTGGAGGAGGGGGAAAGGGTGCTCCTCTTGAGTTGTGGTGGAACCTTCAGTGTTCCTCTCGAGTGGAGATGCTTATTTCGGGGAACTTCTTCAGTTGAAGCAAGGCTGTGAAGGACACTTTGAGGTTCAGGAGGGAAGGCCGGTTTTCTCTTAGGATGCCGCAGCAGAAAACGGCCTCATCTTGCCTGGAGGGGAGAACCTCCTGGTTTTTCTCGAGTTGTGAGAGGTCCCTTTCGAGTTACGACGGGGACCTCAGGGACCCACTCGCGTGGCCTCAGGATAGGCCAGTCTCCGTGCGAGTTTAGAAGGGCTCTTCAGGATTCCTCTCCAATTGGTGCTGGGTCCTAAGTCGCCAACTGGAGCCAAAGCTGGAACCTGAGGTTTCCTCTCCAGTGCTGGCATGGGACTTGGGGTTTCTCTGGAGTCTTTCAAGGGGAGTCAGGTCTCGTCTCCTGTAGTTGCATCCACGTCCGCTTTCCTCCTGTGCTGTAGCTGCAGTGTCAGGCTTCGCCTCGACTTGACCCCGGGATCTCTGTCTTTCCCTCAAGATGCCATAGGCCTGTGACATGAGCCACCGTGGTGTGAGGCGATACGCAGGTGACACTCGAGGAAGTGCAGGGAAATCAGATTCATCTGGAGTGGACTGAGAGATCTGGGGGACTTTTAGTATGTTGGCATGACCCCTGAAGATCTTGGCTTTCCTGTTGAGAGTGCGACCTCTTGAGATGTGATCGGAATGGCGGGAATCCTTTCCCGACGAAGCAGGGAAAAAGAACCCCATCTCGAGCTCACGATGGGGAAACGAGGCTCCTCCTGAGGTGTGCCGGGACCCTTAGTGTTCCACCCGTGTGGGGACTGGTATATCGGGGAACTTCTTGAGTTGCAGCAAGGATGGGAAGGACGCTTGCGAGGTTCAAGTGGGAAGGCGTGATTTCCCTCGTGATGCCACAGCAGAAAAGGGCCTCATCTTGCCTGCAGGGGAGAACCTCCTGGTTTTTCTCAAGTTGTGACCAGTGCCTCTGGAGTTACGACAGGGACCTCAGGGACCCGGTGGAGTGGTCTCAGGAAAGACCAGTCTCCATTCGAGTTGCAAGGGGTCCCTAGGGATCCTGTTCAGTCAGTTCGGGTCCTAGGTACTCGTCTGGAACTGCAGCCAGAACCTGAGGTTTGCTCTCTAGTGCTGACATGGGTATTCGGTTTCATCTGGAGTCTCCACAGGAGAGTCAGGACTCTTCTCAATTGGAGACATGCACGTCCGTTCTCCTCCCAAGCTGTAGCAGCAGTGTCAGGCTTCTCGACGAGTTTTCACAGGGATCTGTGACTTTCCCTCAAGGTGCCACAGGGCTGTCGCAGATGCCACCATGGTGTGATTCGATGCTCAGGGTGACCTTCGAGGCAGTGCATGGAAATCAGTTTCATCTGGAGTGAACTTAGACATTTGGGGGTCTTTTGGGATGGTAGCAAGACCACTGGAGTTCCTCTCGACTTTCCTGTTGAGAGCATGCCCTCTTGCTGTGCAATGGGAATGCCAGAATCCTTTCCTGTCAAATCAGGGAAAGGATCCCTCATTGGGAGCGGAGGAGGGCGAAAGCGGGCTCCTCTTGAGTTGTGGTGGGACCCTCACTGTTCCTCTCGAGTGGAGATGGTTATGTGGAGGAACTTCTTGAGTTGTAGCAAGGCTGTGAAGGACCCTTTGAGGTTCCGGAGGGAAGGGCGGTTTTCTCTTGGGATGCTGCAGCAGAAAATGGACTCATCTCTCCTGGAGGGGAGAACCTTCTGGTTTTTCTCGAGTTGCAGCAGGTCCCCCTCGAGTTTCGACGGGAAACTCAGGGACCCTCTCGCGTGGCCTCAGCAAAGACCAATCTCCGTGCGAGTTCAGAGGGGCTCCTCGGGATTCCTCTCCAGTTTTTGTCGGGTCCTAAGTCCCCATTTGGAGCCAAAGCTGGAACCTGATGTTTCTTCTCAGTGCTGGCATGAAACTTGTGATTTCTCTGGAGTCTCTCAAGGGGAGTGAGGCCTCGTCTCCTGTGGTTGCATGCACGTCAGCTTTCCTCCCGAGTTGTAGCTGCAGTGTCAAGCTTCCCCTCGACTTGAGCCCGGGAGCTCTGTCTTTCCGTCAAGATGCCACTGGCCTGTGGCACGAGCCACCGAGGTGTGAGGTGATACGCAGGTGACACTCGAGGTAGTGCAGGGAAATCCGGTTCATCTGGAGTGGACTGGGACATCTGGGGGACTTTGAGTATGTTGGCACGACCCCTAGAGATCTCGGCTTTCCTGTTGAGAGCGCCACCTCTTGAGATGTGATGGGAACGGGGAAGTCCTTTCCTGACGAAGCAGGGAAAAAGACCCTCATCTGAAGCTCACGATGGGGAAACGAGGATCGTTCTGAGGTGTGCCGGAATCCATCGTGTTCCTTACGCATGGGGACTGGTATATCGGGGAACTTCTTGAGTTGCAGCAAGGGTGGGAAGGACACTTGCGAGGTTCAAGTGGGAAGGCGTGATTTCCCTCATGATGCCACAGCAGAAAAGGGCCTCATCTCGCCTGCAGGGGAGAACCTCCTGGTTTTTATCGAGCTGTGGCAGGTCCCTTTCGAGTTACGACTGGGATCACCGGGAACCGCTGTTGTGGCCTCAGGAAAGATCAGTCTCCATACGTGTTGGGAGGGGCCCCTCGGGATTCCTGTCCAGTCAGTGTCGGGTCCTAGGTACTCGTGTGGAACTTCAGCCAGAACCTGAGGTTTCCTCTCCAGTGCTGACATGGATTTTGGTGATCCTCTGGAGTCTCCACAGGAGAGTCAGTGCTCTTCTCAAGTGGAGACATGCACGTCGGTTTTCCTCCCAAGCTGTAGCTGCAGTGTCAGGCTTCCCCTTGCCTTGACCCCGGGATCTCTGTCTTTCCCTCGAGATGCCACAGGCCTGTGGCACGAGCCACCCTGGTGTGAGGCGATACGCAGGTGACACTTGACATAGTGCAGGTAAATCAGGTTCATCTGGAGTGGACTGAGACATCTGGGGTACTTTTTATTTGTTGACACGACCCCTGTATATCTCGACTTTCCTGGTGAGAGCACCACCTCTTGAGATGTGACAGGAATGGTGGGAATCCTTTCCAGACTAAGCAGGGAAAAAACCCCTCATCTCGAGATCACGATGGGTAAACGAGATTCCTCCAGAAAAGTTTCAGGATCCTTCTTGTTCCTCCCGCGTGGGGAGTGGTATGTTGGAGAACTTCTTGAGTTGCAGCAAGGGTGGGAAGGACGCTTGCGAGGTTCAAGTGGGAAGGCATGATTTCCCTCGTGATGCCACAGCAGAAAAGTGCCTTATCTCACCTGCAGGGGAGAACCTCCTGGTTTTTCTCGAGTTGCAGCAGGTCCCTCTCGAGTTACCACGGGGACCTCAGGGACCCGTTGGTGTGGCCTCAGGAAAGACCAGTCTCCATACGAGTTGCAAGAGGCCCCTCGGAATTACTGTCCAGTCAGTTTCGGATCCTAGGTACTCGTCTGAAACTGCAGCCAGAACCTGTTGATTCCTCTCCAGTGCTGACATGGATCTTGGGGTTCCTCTGGAGTCTCCACAGGAGAGTCAGGACTCTTCTTAAGTGGAGACATGCTTGTCTGTTCTCCTCCCAAGCTGTAGCAGCAGTGTCAGGCTTCCCGACGAGTTGAAACAAGGATCTGTAGCTTTCCCTCGAGGTGCCACAGGGCTGTCACAGATGCCACCGTTGTGTGATTCGATGCTCAGAGTGACCTTCGATTCAATGCATGGAAATCACTTTCATCTGGAGTGGACTGAGAAATTTGGGGGTCTTTAGGAATGGTAGTACTTCCCCAGGAGTTCCTCTCGACTTCCTATAGAGAGCACGCCCTCTTGCTGTGCAATGGAAACGCCAGAACCCTTTCCTGTTGAAGCAGGGAAAGGATCCCTCATCGGGTGTGGAGGAGGGGGAAAGGGGGCTCCTCTTGAGTTGTGATGTGACCCTCAGTGTTCCTCTCGAGTGGAAATGGTTATGTCGGGGAACTTCCTGAGTTGTAGCAAGGCTGTGAAGGACCCTTTGAGGTTCAGGAGGGAAGGCCAGTTTTCTTTTGGGATTCCGCAGCAGAAAATGGCCTCATCTCTCCTGGAGGGGAGAACCTCCTGGTTTTCTCGAGTTGCGGCAGGTCCCCTTCGATTTACAACGGGGAATTCAGGGACCCTCTTGCATGGCCTCAGCAAAGGCTGGTCTCCATGCGAGTTGAGAGGGGCTCCTCGGGTTTCCTCTCCAGTTGGTGCCGGGTCCTAATTCCCCATCTGGAGCCGAAGCTGGAACGTGATGTTTCCTCTCAGTGCTGGCATGAAACTTGGGGTTTCTCTGGAGTCTCTCAAGGGGAGTCAGGCCTCATCTCCTGTGGTTGCATGCACGTCCACTTTCCTCCTGAGCTGTAGCTGCAGTGTCAGTTTTCCCCTCCACTTGACCCCAGGATCTCTGTCTTTCCCTCGAGATGTCAGTGGCCTGTGGCATGAGCCACCGTTGTGTGAGGCGACACTCGAGGTAGTGCAGGGAAATCAGGTTCATCTGGAGTGGACTGAGACCTCTGGGGGAATTTTAGTTTGTTGCCACGACCCCTGGATATCGCGGCTTTCCTGGTGAGAGCGCCATCTCTTGAGATGTGATGGGAACGGTCGGAATCCTTTCCCAATGAAGCAGGAAGAAAGACCCTCATCTCGAGCTCACGATGGGGAAACGAGGCTCCACCTGAGGTGTGCCAGGATCCTTAGTGTTCCTCCAGCGTGGGGACTGGTATGTCGGGGAACTTCTTGAGTTGCAGCAATTGTGGGCAGGACGCTTGCGAGGTTCAACTGTGAAGGCATGATTTCCCTCGTGATGCCCCAGCAGAAAAAGGCCTCATCTCGCCTGCAGGGAAGAACTTCCTGGTTTTTCTCGAGTTGCGGCAGGTCCCTCTCGAATTATGACCTCAGGGACCCGCTGGCGTGGCCTCAGGAAAGACCAGTCTCCATACGAGTTGCAAGGGACCCCTCGGGATTCCTGTCCAGTCAGTTTCGGGTCCTAGGTACTCGTCTGGAACAGCAGCAAGAACCTGAGGTTTCCTCTCCATTGCTGACATGGATTTTGGGGTTCTTCTGAACTCTCCACAGGAGCGTCAGGGTTCTTCTCAAGTGGAGACATGCACGTCTGTTTTCCTCCCAAGCTGTAGCTGCAGTGTCAGGCTTCCCCTCGTCTTTACCCTGGGATCTCTATCTTTCCCTCTAGATGCCACAGGCCTGGGGCACGAGCCACCATGGTGTGAGGCGATACGCAGGTGACACTCAAAGTAGTGCAGGTAAATCAGATTCATCTGGAGTGGACTGCGACATCTAGGGGACTTTTAGTTTGTTGGCATAACCACTGGAGATATCGGCTTTTCTGTTGAGAGCGCCACCTCTTGAGATGTGATGGGAACGGTGGGAATCGTTTCCCGACAACGCAGGGAAAAAGACCCACATCTTGAGCTCACAATGGGGAAACGAGTCTCCTCCTGATATGTGCTGGGACCCTTACGTTCCTCCCGCGTGGGGACTGGTATGTTGGGGAACTTCTTGTGTTGCAGCAAGGTTGGGAAGGACGCTTGTGAGGTTCAAGTGGGAACGTGTGATTTCCCTCGTGATGCCACAGTAGAAAAGGGCCTCATCTCGCCTGCAGGGGAGAACCTCCAAGTTTTTCTCGAGTTGCGGCAGGTCCCTCTCGAAAGAAGACAGGGACCTCAGGGACCCGCTGGCGTGGCTTCAGGAAAGACAAGTCTACATACGAGTTGTGATGGGCCCTTCGGGATTCCTGTCCAGTCAGTGTGAGGTCCTAGGTACTCTGGAACTGCAGCCAGAACCTGAGGTTTCCTCTCCAGTGCTGACATGGATTTGGGGTTCTTCTGGAGTCTCCACAGGACAGTCAGGACTCTTCTCAAGTGGAGACATGCACGTCATTTCTCCTCCCAAGCTGTAGCAGCAGTGTCTGACATCACGTCGAGTAGAAACAGGGATCTGTAGCTTTCCCTCGAGGTGCCACAGGGCTGTTGCAGATGCCACCGTGGTGTGATTCGATGCTCAGAGTGACCTTCGGTCAGTGCAAGGAAATCAGGTTCATCTGGAGTGGACTGAGACATTTGGGGGTCTTTTGGAATCGTGGCATGACCCCTGGAGATACTCTCGACTTTCCTGTTGAGAGCACGCCCTCTTGCTGTGCGACGGGAACGGCAAAATCCTATCCTGTCGAAGCAGGGAAAGGATCCCTCTTCGGGATCAGAAGAGGGGCAAAGGGGACTCCTCTTGAGTTGTGGTGTGACCCTCAGTGTTCCTCTCGAGTGGAGATGGTTATGTCGGGGAACTTCTTGATCTGTAGTGAGGCTGTGAAGGACCCTTTGAGGTTCAGGAGGGAAGGCCGGTTGTCCCTTGGGATGCCACAGTAGAAAACGGCCTCATCTCGCCTGGAGGGGAGAACCTCCTGGTTTTTCTTGAGTTGCGGCAGGTCCCGCTTGAGTTAAGACGGGGACCTCAGGGACCCTCTCGCGTGGCCTTAGGAAAAGCCAGTATCCGTGAGTTGAGATGGGCTCCTCGGGATTCCTCTCCAGTCGGTGCTGGGTCCTAAGTCCCTGTCTGGACCCGAAGCTGGAACCTGAGGTTTCCTCTCCAGTGCTGGCATGGAATTTGGGGTTTCTCTGTAGTCTCTCAAGGGGAGTCAGGCCTCGTCTCCTGTGGTTGCATGCACGTCCGCTTTCCTCCTGAGCTATAGCTTCAGTGTCTGGCTTCACCTCGACTTGACCCCGGGATCTCTGTCTTTCCCTCGAGATGCCACAGGCCTGTGGCACGAGTCACCATAGTGTGAGGCGGTAGTGCAGGGAAATCAGGTTCATCTGGAGTGGACTGAGACCTCTGGGGGACTTTTAGCATGTTGACAGGACCCGTGGAGATATCGGCTTTCCTGTTGAGAGCACCACCTCTTGAGATGCGACGGGAACAGCGGGAATCCTTTCCCGACGAATCAGGGAAAAAGACCCTCATCTCGAGCTCACAATGGGGAAACAAGGCTCCTCTTGAGGTGTGCCGGGACCCTTAATGTTCCTCCCGCGTGGGGACTGGTATGTCGGGGAATTTCTTGTGTTGCAGCAAGGGTGGGAAGGACGCTTGTGAGGTTCAAGTCGGAAGGCGTGATTTCCCTCGTGATGCCACAGCAGAAAAGGGCCTCATCTCGCCTGCAGGGGAGAACCTCCTGGTTTTTCTCGAGTTGCGGCAGGTCCCTCTAGAGTTACTTCAGGGACCTCAGGGACCCACCGGCGAGGCCTAATGAAAGACCAGTCTCCATACGAGTTGTGAGAGGCCCCTCGGGATTCCTGTCCGGTCAGTGTCGGGATCTAGGTACTCATCTGGGACTGCGGCCAGAACCTGAGGTTTCCTCTCCAGCGCTGACATGGATCTTGGGGTTCCTCTGGAGTCTCCACAGGAGAGTCAGGACTCTTCTCAAGTTGAGACATGCACTTCAGCTTTCCTCCCGAGCTGTAGCTGCAGTGTCAGGCTTCCCCTCAACTTGACCCCGGGATCTCTTTCTTTCCCTCGGGATGCCACAGACCTGTGGCACGAGCCACCATGCTGTGAGATGATACGCAGGTGACACTCGAGGTAGTGCAGGGAAATCAAGTTCATCTGGAGTGGACTGAGCCATCTGGGGGACTTTTAGCATGTTGGAACGACCCCTGGAGATCTCAGCTTTCCTGTTGAGAGCACCACCTCTTAAGATGTGATGGGAACGTTCGGAATCCTTTCCCGACGTAACAGGGAAAAAGACCCTCATCTCGAGCTATCAGACTGATTATATTCTATGCACCCAAAGATGGGGAAGCTCTATACAGTTAACTAAAACAAGACCAGGAGCTGACTGTGGCTCAGATCATGAACTTCTTATTGCCAAATTCAGACTCAAATTGAAGAAAGTAGGGAAAACCTCTAGACCATTCAGGTATGACCTAAATCAAATCCCTTATGAATATACAGTGGAAGTGAGAAATAGTTTTAAGGGCCTAGATCTGATAGATAGAGTGCCTGAAGAACTATGGAATGAGGTTCATGAAATTGTACGGGAGACAGGGATTAAGACCATCCCCATGAAAAAGAAATGCCAAAAAGCAAAATGGCTGTCTGTGCAGGCCTTACAAATAGCTGTGTAAAGAAAAGAGGTGAAAAGCAAAGGAGAAAAGGAAAGATATAAGTACCTGAATGCAGAGTTCCAAAGAATACCAAGAAGAGATAAGAAAGCCTTCTTCAGAGATCAATGCAAAGAAATAGAGGAAAATAGCAGAATGGGAAAGACTAGAGATCTCTTCAAAAAAATAGAGATATCAAGGGAACATTTCATGCAAGGATGGGCTTGATAAAGGACAGAAATGGTATGGACCTAACAGAAGCAGAAGATATTAAGAAGAGGTGGCAAGAATACACAGAAGAACTGTACAAAAAAGATCTTCATGACCCAGATAATCATGATGATGTGATCACTAATCTAGAGCCAGACATCTTGGAATGTGAAGTCAAGTGGGCCTTAGAAAGCATCAAATGGGGACCTCAGGGACTCACTGGCATGTCCTCAGGAAAGACAATTCTCCATGTGAGTTGCAAGGGGCCCCTCGGGATTCCTCTCCAGTCGGTGCCGGGTCCTAAGTCCCCATTTGGAGCTGAAGCTGGAACCTGAGGTTTCCTCTCCAGTGCTGGCATGGAACTTGAGGTTCCTCTGGAGTCTCCCCAAGGGAGTCAGGCCTCATCTCCTGTGGTTACACGCATGTCCGCTTTCCTTCCGAGCTGTAGCAGCAATGTTAGGCTTCCCGTCGAGTTGACCCAGGGATCTCTGTCTTTCCCTCGAGATGCCACAGGGCTGTGGCATGAGCCACCGTGGTGTGAGGCGATACGCAGGTGACACTCGAGGTAGTGCAGGGAAATCAGGTTCACCTGCAGTGGACTGAGAGATCTGGGGGACTTTTAGTATGTTGACACGACCCCTGGAGATCTCGGCTTTCTTGTTGAGAGCACCACCTCTTGAGATGTGAAGGGAACGGCAGGAATCCTTTCCTGGCGAATCAGGGAAAAGGACCCTCATCTCGAGCTCATGAGGGGCAAACTGGACTCCTCCTGAGTTGTGCCGGGGCCCTCGGTGTTCCTCCCGCGTGGGATGTGTATGTCAGGGAACTTCTTGAGTTGCAGCAAGGGTGGGAAGGACCCTTATGAGGTTCAAGAGGGAAGGCGTGATTTCCCTCGAGACGCCGCAGCAGAAAAAGACCTCATCTCCCCTGCATGGGAGAACCTTCTGGTTTTACTCGAGCTGCGGCAGGTCCCTCTTGAATTACGACGGGGACCTCAGGGATCCGTTGGCATGGCCTCAGGAAAGACCAGTATCCTTGCGAGTTGAGAGTGGCCATTCGGGATTCCTCTCCAGTCAGTGTCAGGTCCTATGTCCTCATCTGGAACTGCGGCCAGGACCTGAGATTTCCTCTCCAGTTCAGGCATGGAACTTGGTGTTCCTCTGGAGTCTACCCAGGGGAGCCGAGCTGTAGAAGCAGTGTCAGGTTTCCCAACAAGTTGACACAGGGACCTGTGTCTTTCCCTTGAGGTGCTACAGGGCTGTCACACGTGCCACCATGGTGTGANGAACTGCGGCCAGGACCTGAGATTTCCTCTCCAGTTCAGGCATGGAACTTGGTGTTCCTCTGGAGTCTACCCAGGGGAGCCGAGCTGTAGAAGCAGTGTCAGGTTTCCCAACAAGTTGACACAGGGACCTGTGTCTTTCCCTCGAGGTGCTACAGGGCTGTCACACGTGCCACCATGGTGTGATTAGATGCTAGGGGTGACCTTCGAAGCATGGCACTGAATTCAGGTTCATCCGGAGTGGACTGAGACATTTGGGTGTCTTTTGGAATGGTGGCACCACCCCTGGAGTTCCTCTCGATTTTCCTGTTGAGAGCACATCCTCTTGCTGTGCGACGGGAAAGCCAGAATCCTTTCCCGATGAAGCAGGGAAAGGAAACCTCTTCTGGAACATAAGAGAGGGAAAAGGGGGCTCCTCTTGAGTTGTGTTGGGACCCTCAGTGTTCTTCTCGAGTGGAGACGGGTATGTCGGGGAACTTCTTGAGATGCAACAAGGGTGTGAAGGACCCTTTGAGGTTCAGGAGGGAAGGCGTGATTTCTCCTGGGATGCTGCAGCAGAATACAGCCTCATCTCACCTGGAGGGAAGTACTTCCTAGTTTTTCTCGAGTTGCAGCAGGTCCCTTTCGAGTTACAATGGGGACATCAGGGACCCGCTCGCTTGGCCTCAGGAAAGGCTAGTCTCCGTGCGAGTTGAGAGGGGCACCTCGGGATTCCTCTCTAGTCGGTGCCGGGTCCTAAGTCCCCGTCTGGAGCCAAAGCTGGAACCTAACGTTTCCTCTCAAGTGCTGGCATGGATCTTGGGGTTCCTCTGTAGTCTCCCCAGTGGAGTCAGAACTCGTCTCCGGTGGTTACATGCTAGTCTGCTTTCCTATCGAGCTCAGACGCAGTGTCAGGCTTCCTGACGAGTTGACACAGGGATCTGTGACTTTCCCTCGAGGTGCTACAGGGCTGTCGCACATGCCACCATGGTGTGATTCGATACTCGAGGTGACCTTCGTTGCAGGGCAGGGAAATCAGGTTCATCTGGAGTGGGCTGAGACATTTGGAGGTCTTTCGGAATGGTGGAATGAACCCTGGAGTTCCTCTCGACTTTCCTGTTGAGAGCGTGTCCTGTTGGTCTGCGACGGGAACGCTACAATTCTTTCCCGACGAAGCAGGGAAAGGAACCCTCATCTGAAGCAAAGGAGGGGGAAAGGGGGCTCCTCTTGAGTTGTGGTGGGACCCACAGTTTTCCTCTCGATTGGAAATGGTTATGTCAGGGAACTTCTTGAGTTGTAGCAAGGCTGTGAATGACCTTTTGAGGTTCAGGAGGGAAGGCCGGTTTTCTCTTGGGATGCCGCAGCAGAAAATGGCCTCATCTCAGTGGTGTGATTCGATGCTCAGGGTGACCTTCGAGGCAGTGCAGGGAAATCAGGTTCATCTGGAGTGGACTGAGACATCTGAGGGACGTTTATTATGTTGGCACGACCCCTGGAGATCTCGGCTTTCCTGTTGAGACCGCCACCTCTTGAGATGTGACAGGAATGGCGGGAATCCTTTCCCGATGAAACAGGGAAAAAGACTCTCATCTCGACCTCACGATCGGGGAAACGAGGGTCCTCCTGAGGTGTGCCGGGACCCTGCGTGTTCCTCCCACGTGGGGACTGTTATGTCAGGGAACTTCCTGAGTTGGAGCAAGTGTGGGAAGGATGCTTCCGAGGTTCAAGTGGGAAGGCGTGATTTCCCTCGTGATGCCACAGCAGAAAAGGGCCTCATCTCGCCTGCAGGGGAGAACCTCCCAGTTTTTCTCGAGTTGCAGCAGGTACCTCTCGAGTTACGACGGGGACCTCAGGGACCCGCTGGCGTGGCCTCAGAAAAGACCAGTCTCCATACGAGTTGCGAGGGGCCCCTCGGGATTCCTGTCCAGTCAGTGTCAGGTCCTAGGTACTCGTCTGGAACTTCAGCCAGAACCTGAGGTTTCCTCTCGAGTGCTGACATGGATCTTGGGGTTCCTCTGGAGTCTCCACAGGAGAGTCAGGACTCTTCTCAAGTGGAGACATTCACGTCCGTTTTCCTGCCAAGCTGTAGCAGCAGTGTCAGTCTTCCCGACGAGTTGACACAGGGATCTGTGGCTTTCCCTTGAGGTGCCACAGGGCTGTCGCAGATGCCACCGTGGTGTGATTCGATGCTCAGGGTGACCTTCGAGGCAGTGCAGGGAAATCAGGTTCATCTGGAGTGGACTGAGACATTTGGGTCTCTTTAGGAATGGTGGCATGACCCCTGGCATTCCTCTCGACTTTCATGTTGAGCACACCCTCTTAATGTGCGACGGGAATGCCAGAATCCTTTCCTGTCGAAGCAGGGAAAGGATCCCTCATCGGGAGCAGAGGAGGGGAATGGGGGCTCCTCTTGAGTTGTGGTGGGACCCTCAGTCTTCCTCTCGAGTGGAGACGGATATGTCGGGGAACTTCTTGAGTTGCAGCAAGGGTGGGAAGGTCGCTTGCGAGTTTTAAGTGGGAAGGCGTGATTTCCCTCGTGATGCCACAGCAGAAAAGGGCCTCATCTCGCCTGCAGGGGAGAACCTCCTGGTTTTTCTCTAGTTGTGGCAGGTCCCTCTCGAGTTATGACGGGGACCTCAGAGACCCTCTCGCGTGGCCTCAGGAAAGTCCAGGGTCCGTGTGAGTTGAGTGTGGCTCCTCGGGATTCCTCTCCAGTCGGTGCCGGGTCCTAAGCACCCGTCTGGAGCCGAAGCTGGAACCTGAGTTTTCCACTCCAGTGCTGGCAGGGAACTTGGGGTTTCTCTGGAGTCTCTCAAGGGGAGTCAGACCTCGTCTCCTGTGGTTGCACGCACGTCCGCTTTCATCCCGAGCTGTAGTTACTGTGTCAGGCTTCCCCTCGACTTGACCCCGGGATCTCTGTCTTTCCCTCGAGATGCCACAGGCCTGTGGCACGTGCCACCATGGTGTGAGGGGATACGCAGGTGACACTCGAGATAGTGCAGGGAAATCAGGTTCATCTGGAGTGGACTGAGACATGTGGGGGCCTTTAATATGTTGGCACGACCCCTGGAGACACTGGCTTTCCTGTTGAGAGCGCCACCTCTTGAGATGAGATGGGAACGGCGAGAAAACAGTCCCGATGAAGCACGGAAAAAAACCCTCATCTCGAGTTTACGATGGGGAAACGAGGCTCCACTTGATGTGTGCCAGGACCCTTCGTGTTCCACCCGCATGGTGTCGGGTAATTTCTTGAGTGGCAGCAATGGTAGGAAGGACGCTTGCAAGGTTCAAGTGGGAAGGCGTGATTTCCCTCGTGATGCCACAGCAGAAAACAGCCTCATCTCGCCTGCAGGGGAAAACCTCCTGGTTTTCCTCGAGTTGTGACAGGTCCCTCTCAAGTTACCACGGGGACCTCAGGGACTGCTGGCGTGGCCTCAGGAAAAACCAGTCTCCATAGGAGTTGCGAGGGACCCCACAGTATTCCTGTCCAGCCAGAGTCGGGTCCGAGGAACTCATCTGGAACTGCAGCCAGAACCTGAGGTTTCCTCTCCAGTGCTGACATGGACCGTGGGGTTCCTCTGGAGTCTCCACAGGAGAGTCAGGACTCTTCTCAAGTGGAGACATACACGTCCGTTTTCCTCCAAAGCTGTAGCAGCAGTGTCAGTCTTCCCGACGAGTTGACACAGGGATCTGTGGCTTTCCCTTGAGGTGCCACAGGGCTGTCGCAGATGCCACCATTTTCTCGAGTTGCAGCAGGTCCCTCTCGAGTTACGACAGGGACCTCAGGGACCCGCTGGTGTGAGTTCAGGAAAGACCAGTCTCCATAAGAGTTGCGAGGGGCCCCTTGGGATTCCTGTCCAGTCACTGTCGGGTCCTTGTTACTCATCTGGAACTGCAGCCAGAACCTGAGGTTTCCTCTCCAGTGCTGACAAGGATCTTGGTGTTCCTCTGGAGTCTCCACAGGAGAGTCAGGACTCTTCTCAAGTAGAGACATGCACGTCTGTTTTCCTCACAAGCTGTAGCAGCAGTGTCAGGCTTCCCAACGAGTTGACACAGGGATCTGTGGCTTTCCCTCGAGGAGCCACAGGGCTGTCGCAGATGCCACCGTGGTGTGATTCGATGCTCAGGGTGACCTTCAAGGCAGTGCAGGGAAATCAGGTTCATCTGGAGTGGACTGAGACATTTGGAGGTCTATTTGAATGGTGGCATGACCCCTGGAGTTCCTCTTGACTTTCCTGTTGAGAGCAAGCCCTCTTGCTGTGCGACGGGAATGCCACAATCCTTTCCTATCGAATCAGGGAAACGATCCCTCATCTGGAGCAGAAGAGGGGGAAAGGGGACTCCTTTAGAGTTTGGGGGGACCCTCAGTGTTCCTCTCGAGTGGAGATGGTTATGTTGGGGAACTTTTTGAGTTGTAACATGGGTGTGAAGGACCCTTTGAGGTTCAGGAGGGAAAGCCGGTTTTCTCTTGGGATGCCGCATCAGAAAACTGCCTCATCTCGCTTGGAGGGGAGAAGCTCTTGGCTTTTCTCGAGTTGCAGCAAGTCCCTCTCGAGTTAGGACAGAGATCTCAGGTTCCCTCTTGTGTGGCTTCAGGAAAGGCCAGTCTCTGTGCAAGTTGAGAGGGGCTCCTGGGGATTCCTCTCCAGTTGGTGCCAGGTCCTAAGTCCCCGTCTGGAGCCGAAGCAGGAAGCTGAGGTTTCCTCTCCAGTGCTGGCATGGAACTGGGGGTTTCTCTGGAGTCTCTCAAGGGTACTCAGGCCTCGTCTCCTGTGGCTGCATGCACGTCTGCTTTCTTCCCGAGCTGTAGCTGCAGTGTCAGGCTTCCCCTCGACTTGACTCTGGGATGTCTGTCTTTCCCTCGAGATGCCACAGGGCTGTCGCACAAGACACCGTGGTGTGAGGCAATACACAGGTGACACTCGAGGTAGTCAGGGAAATCAGGTTCATCTGGAGTGGACTGAAACATCTGGGGGACTTTTAGTTTTTGGCACGATCCCTGGAGATCTCGGCTTTCTGGTTGAGAGCGCCACCTCTTGAGATATGAGGGGAACGCGGGAATCACTTCCCGACGAAGCAGGGATAAAGACCCTCATCTCCAGCTCATGATGGGGAAACGAGGCTCCTCTTGAGGTGTGCCAGGACCCTTCGTGTTCCTCCCGCGTGGGGACTCGTATGTCGGGGAACTTCTTGTGTTGCAGCAAGGGTGGGAAGAGCACTTTCGAGGTTGAAGTGGCAAGGCATGATTTCACTCATGACGCCATAGCAGAAAAGGGCCTCATCTCGCCTGCAGGGGAGAACCTCCTGGTTTTTCTCGAGTTGCGGCAGGTCCCTCTTGAGTTTTGACGGGGACCTAGGGACCCACTGGCCTGGCCTCAGGAACGAGCAGTCTGCATACGAGTTTCCAGGGGCACCTTGGGAGACCTGTCCAATCAGTTTCGGGTCCTAGGTACTCATCTGGAACTGCAGCCAGAACCTTAGGTTTCCTCTCCAGTGCTTAGATGGATCTTGGGGTTCCTCTGGAGTCTCCACAGGAGAGTCAGGACTCTTCTCAAGTGGAGACATATACGTCCGTTTCCTCCCAAGCTGTAGCAGCAGTGTCAGGCTTCCCAACGAGTTGACACAGGGATCTGTGGCTTTCCCTCGAGGTGCCACAGGGCTGTCGCAGATGCCACCGTGGTGTGTTTCAATCCTCAGGGTGACCTACGAGGCAGTGCAGGGAAATCAGGTTCCTCTGGAGTGGACTGAGACATTTGGGAGTCTTTTGGAATGGTGGAATGAACCCTGGAGTTCCTGTCAACTTTCCTGTTGAGAGCATGCCCACTTGCTGTGTGACGGGAACGCCAGATTCCTTTCCTGTCGAAGCAGGGAAAGGATCCCTCATTGGGAGCAGAAGAGGGGGAAAGGGGGCCCCTCTTGAGTTGCGGTGGGACCCTCAGTGTTCCTCTCGATTGGAGATTGTTATGTCGGGGAATTTCTTGAGTTGTAGCAAGGCTGTGAAAGACACTTTGAGGTTCAGGAGGGAAGTCCGATGCTGCAGCAGAAAACGGCCTCATCTCGCCTGGAGGGGAGAACCTCCTGGTTTCCCTCGAGTTGCGGCAGGTCCCTCTCGAGTTACGATGGGGACCTCAGGGAACCTCTTGCCTGGCCTCAGGAAAGGCCAGTCTCCGTGTGAGTTGAGAGGGGCTCCTCAGGATTCCTCTCCAGTCGGTGCCGGGTCCTAAGTCCCCGTCTTGAGCCGAAGCTGGAACCTGAGGTTTCTTATCCACTGCTGGCATGGAACTTAGAGTTTCTCTGGAGTCTCTCAAGGGGAGTCAGGCCTCGTCTCCTGTGGTGGCATGCACTTCCACTTTCCTCCCGAGCTGTAGCTGCAGTGTCAGGCTTCCCCTCGACTTGACCCAGGGATCTCTGTTTTTCCCTCGAGAAGCCACAGGCCTGTGGCACGAGTCACCATGGTGCGAGGAGATACGCAGGTGACACTCGAGGTAGTGCAGGGAAAACAGGTTCATCTGGAGTGGACTGAGACATCTGGGGGACTTTTAGTATGTTGGAACGACCCCTGGAGATCTCGGCACTCCTGTTGAGAGCGACACCTCTTGAGATGTGATGGGAACGGCGGGAATCCTTTCCCGAAGAAGCAGGGAAAAAGACCCTCATCTCGAGCTCACAAGGTGGGGAAACGGAGCTCCTCCTGAGGTGTCCCGGGACCCTTCGTGTTCCTACCACGTGAGGACTGGTATGTCTGGGAAGTTCTTGAGTTGCAGCAAGGGTGGGAAGGATGCTTGCGAGGTTCAAGTGTGGAGGCGTGATTACCCTCATGATGCCACAGCCGAAAAGGGCCTCATCTCACCTGCGGGGGAGAACATCCTGGTTTTTCTCGAGTTGATGCAGGTCACTCACGAGTTACGATGGGGACCTCAGGGACCCGCTTGCGTGGGCTCAGGAAAGACCAGTCTCCATACGAGTTGGGAGTGGCCCCTCAGGATTCCTGTCCAGTCAGTTTCGGGTCCTAGTTACTCGTCTGGAACTTTAGCCAGAACCTGAGGTTTCCTCTCCAGTGCTGACATGGATCTTGGGTTCCTCTGGAGTCTCCACAGGAGAGTCAGGACTCTTCTCAAGTGGAGACATGCACGTCCGTTTTCCTCCCAAGCTGTAGCAGCGGTGTCAGGCTTCCCGACCCGTTGACACAGGGAACTCTGGCTTTCCCTCGAGGTTCCACAGGGCTGGCGCAGATGCCACTGTGTTGTGATTCGACGCTCAGGGTCACCTTCGAGGCAGTGCAGTGAAATCAGGTTCACTTGGAGTGTACTGAGACATTTGGCGGTGTTTTGGATTGGTGGCATGACCCCTGGAGTTCCTCTCGACTTTCCTGTTGAGAGCACGCCCTCTTGCTGTGCGACGGCAATGCCGGAATCCTTTCCTGTCGAAGCAAGGAAAGGATCCCTCATTGGGAGCATAGGAGGGGGAAAGGGGGCTCCTCTTGAATTGTGGTGGGACCCTCAGTGTTCCTCTTGAGTGGAGATGGTTATGTCTGGGAACTTCTTGAGTTGTAGCGAGGCTGTGAAGGACCCTTTGAGGTTCAGAACAGAGGCTGGTTTTCTCTTCGGACGATGCAGCAGAAAACGGCCTCCTCTCGCCTGGAGGGGAGAACCTCCTGTTTTTTCTCGAGTTGCGGCAGGTCTCTCTCGAGTTGCGACGAGTTCCTCAGGGATCATCTCGCGTGGTCTCAGGAAAGGCCAGTCTCCGTGCAATTTGAGAGGATCTCCTCGGGGTTCCTCTCCAGTCGGTGCCAGGTACAAAGTGCCTGTCTCGAGCCGAAGCTAGAACCTGTGTTTTCCTCTCCTGTGCTGGCATGGAACATGGGGTTTCTCTGAAGTCTCTCAAGGGGAGACAGGCCTTGTCTCCTGTGGTTGCATGCACGTGTGCTTTCCTCCTGAGCTGTAGCTGCAGTGTCAGGCTTCACCTCGACTTGATCTCGGGATCTCTGTCTTTCCCTCAAGATGCCACAGGCCTGTGGCATGAGCCACCGTGGTGTGAGGCGATACACAGGTGACACTCGAGGTAGAGCAGGGAAATCAGGTTCATCTGGAGTCGTCTTAGACATCTGGGGGACTTTTAGTATGTTGGCACGACCCCTGGAGATCTCAGCTTTCCTGTTGAGAGTGCCACCTCTCGAGATGTGATGGGAATGGTGGGAATCCATTCCTGACAAGCAGGGAAAAAGACCCCCATCTCTAGCTCACGATGGGAAACGAGGCTCCTCCTGAGGTTTGCCGGGACCCTTCATGTTCCTCCCACGTGGGGACTGGTATGTCGAGGATCTTCTTGAGTTGCAGCAAGTGTGGGACGGATGCTTCTGAGGGTCAAGCAGGAAGGCGTGATTTCCCTCGTGATGCCACAGCAGAAAAGGGCCTCATCTCGCCTGCAGGTGAGAACCTACTGGTTTTTCTCGATGTCTGGCAGGTCCCTCTCTAGTTATGAAGCGGAAATCAAGGACCCGCTTGCGTGGCCTCAGGAAAGACCAGTCTCCATACGAGTTGCAAGGGGCCCCTCGGGATTCCTGTCCAGTCAGTGTCGGGTCCTAGGTACTCCTCTGGAACTTCAGGCAGATCCTGAGGTTTCTTCTCTAGTGCTGACATGGATCTTGGCGTTCCTCTGGAGTCTCCACAGGAGAGTCAGGACTCTTCTCAACTGGAGACATGCACGTCCATTTTCCTCCCTAGCTGTAGCAGCAGTGTCAGCTTTCAGACCAGTTGACACAGGGATTTGTGGCTTCCCTTCGAGGTGCCACAGGGCTCTCGCAGATGCGACTGTGGTGTGATTCGATGCTCAGGGTGACCTTCGAGGCAGTGCTGGGAAATTAGGTTCATCGATTGGACTGAAATTTTGCGGGTCTTTGGAATGGTGGCATGACCCCTGGAGTTCCTCTCGACATTCCTGTTGAGAGCATGCCCTCTTGCTCAGTGAAGGGAATGCCAGAATCCTTTCCTGTCGAAGCAGGGAAAGGATTCCTCATTGGGAGCGGAGGAGGCGGAAAGGGGGCTCCTCTTGAGTTGTGGTGAGAACTTCAGTGTTCCTCTCGAGTGGAGATGGTTATGTCGGGGAACTTCTTGAGTTGTAGCAAGGGTGTGAAGGACCCTTTGAGGTTCAGGAGGGAAGGCCGGTTTTCTCTTGGGATGCCGCAGCAGAAAACGGCCTCATTTCGCCTAGAGGGTTGACCCTCCTGGTTTTTCTCGAGTAGCAGCAGGTCCCTCTCGAGTTAGGACTGGGTCCTCAGGGACCATCTCGCGTGGCCTCAAGAAATACCAGTCTCTGTGGGTGTTGAGAGGGGCTCCTCGGGATTCCTCTCCAGTCGGTGCTGGGTCCTAAATCCCCGTCTGGAGCTGAAGCTGGAACCTGCGGTTTCCTCTCCAGTGCTGGCATGGAATTTGGGGTTTCTCTGGAGTCTCTCAAGGGGAGTCAGGCCTCGTCTCCTGTGGTTGCATGCACATCCGCTTTCCTCCCGAGATGTAGCTGCATTGTCAGGCTTCCCCTCGACTTGACCCTGGGATCTCTGTCTTTCCCTTGAGATGCCACAGGCCTGTTACACGAGCCACCATGGTGTGAGGTGATACACAGGTGACACTGGATGTAGTGCAGGCAAATCAGGTGCATCTGGAGTGGACTGAGACTTCTGAGGGAATTTTGGTATGTTGGCACGACCCCTGGAAATCTCGGCTTTCCTGATGAGAGCGCCACCTCTTGAGATGTGACGTGAAAGGCGGGAATCCTTTGCTGACGAAGCAGGGAAAAAGACCCTCATCTTGAGCTCACGATGGGGAAACGAGGCTCCTCCTGAGGTGTGCCAGGACCCTTAGTGTTCCTCCCTCGAGGGGACTGGCATTTCGGGGAACTTCTTGTGTTGCAGCAGTTGTGGGAAGGATGCTCGCGAGGTTCAAGGGAAGGCGTAATTCCCTCGTGATGCCACAGCAGAAAAGGGCCTCATCTCGCCTGCACGGCAGAACCTCCTGTTTTTTTTCCAGTTGTGGAAGGTCCCTCTTGAGTTACGACAGGGACCTCAGGGACCTACTGACGTGGCCTCAGGAAAGACCAGTCACAATACGAGTTGCGAGGGGTCCTTCGGGATTCCTGTCCAGTCAGAGTCGGGTCCTAGGTACTCGTCTGTAACTGCAGCCAGAACCTGAGTTTTCCTCTCTAGTGCTGACATGGATCTTGGGGTTCCTCTGGAGTCTCCACAGGAGAGTCAGGACCCTTCTTGAGTGGAGACATACACGTCCTTTTTCCTCCCAAGCTGGAGCAGCGGTGTCAGGCTTCCCGACGAGTTGACACAGGGTTCTGTGGCTTTCCCTTGAGGGGTGCCAAAGGGCTGTTGCAGATGCCACTGTGCTGTGATTCGATGCTCCGGGTGACTTTTGAGGCAGTGCAGGGAAATCAGGTTCATCTGGAGTGGACTGAGACATTTGGGGGTCTTTTGGAATGGTGTCATGACCCCTGGAGTTCCTCTCGACTTTCCTGTTGAGAGCACCCCCTCTTGCTGTGCTTCGGGAACGCCAGAATCCTTTCCTGTCGAAGCAGGGAAATGATCACTCATCGGAAGTGGAGGAGGGGGAAAGGGGGCTCCTCTTGAGTTGTGGTGGGACCCTGAGTGTTCCTCTCGATTGGAGATGGTTATGTCGGGGAACTTCTTGAGTGGTACCAAAGCTGTGAAGGACCCTTTGAGGTTCAGGAGGGAAGGCCAGTTTTCTCTTTGGATGCCGCACCAGAAAAAAGCCTCATCTCGCCTGGAGGGGAGAACCTCCTGGTTTTTCTCGAGTTACGGCAGGTCCCTCTCGAGTTACGATGGGAACCTCAGGGACCCTCTCGCGTGGCCTCAGGAAAGGCCAGTCTCCATGCAAGTTGAGAGGGCACTTCAGGATTCCTCTCCAGTCGGTGCTGGGTCCTAAGTACCCATCTTTAGCCAAAGCTGGAACCTGAGGTTTCCTCTCCAGTGCTGGCATGGTACTTGAGGTTTGTCTGGAGTCTCTCAAGGGGAGTCAGGCCTCGTCTCCTGTGGTTGCATGCACGTCCGCTTTCCTCCCGAGATGTAGCTGCAGTGTCAGGCTTCCCCTCGACTTGACCCCGGGATCTCTGTATTTCCCTCGAGAAGCCACTGGCCTGTTACACGAGCCACCATCGTGTGAGGTGATACGCAGGTGACACTGGAGGTAGTGCAGGGAAATCAGGTTCATCTGGAGTGGACTGAGACATCTGGGGGACTTTTAGCATGTTGGCACGACCCCTGGAAATCTCGGCTTTCCTGTTGAGAGTGCCACCTCTTGAGATGTGACAGGAACGGTGCTAATCCTTTCCCGACGAAGCAGGGAAAAAAACCCTCATCTTGAGCTCATGATGGGGAAACGAGTCTCCTCCTGAAGTGTTTCGGGACCCTTAGTGTTCTTCCTGCATGGGGACTGGCAGTTTGGGGAACTTCTTGTGTTGCAGCAAGGGTGGGAAGGATGCTTGTTAGGTTCAAGGGGGAAGGCATGATTTCCCTCGTGATGCCCCAGTTGAAAAGGGGCTAATCTCGCCTGCAGGGGAGAACCTCCTGGTTTGTTTCGAGTTGTGGCAGGTCCCTCTCGAGTTATGACAGGGACCTCAGAGACCTGCTAACTTGGCCTCAGGAAAGACCAGTCACCATACGAGTTGCGAGGGGTCCTTTGGGATTCCTGTCCAGTCAGTGTTGGGTCTTAGGTACTCGTCTGGAAATGCAGCCAGAACCTGAGGTTTCCTCTCCAGTGCTGACATGGATCTTGGGGTTCCTCTGGAGTCTCCACAGCAGAGTCAGGACTCTTCTCAAGTGGAGACATACACGTCCGTTTTCTTCCCAGATGTAGCAGAAGTGTCAGGCTTCCCGACAAGTTCACACAGGGATCTGTGGCTTTCCCTCGAGGTGCCACAGGGCTGTCGCAGATGCCACCGTGGTGTGATTTGATGCTCAGGGTGACCTTCGAGGCAGTGCAGGGAATTCAGGTTCTTCTGGGGTAGACTGAGACATTTGGTGGTCTTTTGGAATGGTGGCATGACCCCTGGAGTTCCTCTCGACTTTCCTGTTGAGAGCACACCCTCTTATTGTGCGATGGGAAAGCCAGAATCCTTTCCAGTCGAAACAGGGAAAGGATTCCTAATCAGGAGCGGAGGAGTGGGAAAGGGGGCTCCTCTTGAGTTGTGGTGGGACCCTCAGTGTTCCTCTCGAGTGGAGAGGGTAATGTTGGGGAACTTCTTGGTTTGTAGCAAGGCTCTGAAGGACCCTTTGACGTTCAGGAGGGAAGGCCGGTTTTCTCTTTGCATGCCACTGCAGAAAAAAACCTCATCTCGCCTGGAGGGGAGAACCTCTTGGTTTCCCTCGATTTGTGGCAGGTCCGTCTCAAGATATGATTGGGACCTCCGGGACCCTCTTGCGTGGCCTCAGAAAGGCCAGTCTCCGTGCGAGTTGAGAGGGTCTCCTTGGGATTCCTCTCCAGTCGGTGCTGGCTCCTAAGTCCTCGTCTGGAGCCAAAGCTGGAACCTGAGTTTTCCTCTCCAGTGTTGGCATGGAACTTGGGGTTAATCTGGAGTCTCTCAAGGGGAGTGAGGGTTCGTCTCCTGTGGTTGCATGCACGTCCGCTTTCCTCCCGAGCTGTAGCTGCAGTGTCAGGCTTCCCCTCGACTTGACCCCGGGATCTCTGTCTTTCCCTCGAGATGTCACAGGCCTGTGACACGAGCCTCCATGGTGTGAGGTGATACGCAGGTGACACTCGAGGTAGTGCAGGGAAATCAGGTTCATCTGGAGTGGACTGAGACATCTGGGGGACTTTTAGTATGTTAGCAAGACCCCTGGAAATCTCAGCTTTCCTGTTGAGAGCGCCACCTCTTGAGATGTGACGGGAACAGATGGAATCCTTTCCCGATGAAGCAGGGAAAAAGACGCTCATCTCAAGCTCACGATCGGGAAACGAGGCTCCTCCTGAGATGTGCTGGGACCCTTCGTGTTCCTCCTGTGTGGGGAGTGGCATTTCAGGGAACTTCTTGTGTTGCAGCAACTGTGGGAAGGACGCTTGTGAGGTTCAAGTGGGAAGGCGTGATTTCCCTCATGATGCCACAGCAGAAAAGGGCCTCATCTCGCCTGCAGGGAAGAACCTCCTGGTTTTTTTCGAGTTATGGCAGGTCCATCTCGAGTTATGACAGGGACCTCAGGGACCCACTGACGAGGCCTCAGGAAAAACCAGTCACAATACGAGTTGCGAGGGGTCCTTTGGGATTCATGTCCAGTCAGTTTCGGGTCCTAGGTACTCGTCTGTAACTGCAGCCAGAACCTGAGGTTTCCTCTCCAGTGCTGACGTGGATCATGGGGTTCCTCTGGAGTCTCCACACCAGAGTCAGGATTCTTCTCAAGTGGAGACATACACGTCCGTTTTCTTCCCAGATGTAGCAGAAGTATCAGGCTTCCCGATGAGTTCACACAGCGATCTGTGGCTTTCCCTCGAGGTGCCACAGGGCTGTCGCAATGCCACCGTGGTGTGATTCGATGCTCAGGGTGACCTTCGAGGCAGTGCAGGGAATTCAGGTTCTTCTGGGGTAGACTGAGACATTTGGGGGTCTTTTTTAATGGTGGCATGATCCCTGGAGTTCTTCTAGACTTTTCTGTTGAGAGTATGCCCTCTTACTGTGCGATGGGAAGGCCAGAATCCTTTCCTATCGAAGCATGGAAAGGATCCCTCATCAGGAGCGGAGGAGGGGGATAGGGGGCACCACTTGAGTTGTGGTGGGACCCTCAGTGTTCCTCTCGATTGTAGATTGTTATGTCGGAAAACTTCTTGAGTTGTAGCACTTCTGTGAAGGACCCTTTGAGGTTCAGGAGGGAAGGCCGGTTTTGTCTTGGAATGCCGCAGCAGAAAACGGCCTCATCTCGCCTGGAGTGGTGAACCTCCTGGTTTTACTCGAGTTGTGGCAGGTCCCTCTGGAGTTACGATGGGGACCTCAGGGACCTTTTCGCATGGCCTCAGGAAAGGCCAGTCTCCGTGCGAGTTGAGAGCGGCTCCTCGGGATTCCTCTAGAGTCGGTGCCGGGTCCTAAGTCCCCATCTGGAGCCAAAGCTGGAATTTGAGATTTCCTCTCCAGTGCTGGCATGGATCTTGGGGTTTCTCTGAAGTCTCTCAAGGGGAGTCAGGCCTCGTCTCCTGTGGTTGCATGCATGTCCGCTTTCCTCCTGAGATGTAGCTGCAGTGTCAGTCTTCCCCACGACTTGACCCTGGATCTCTGTCTTTCCCTCGAGCTGCCAGAAGCCTGTGACACGATCTACCATGGTGTGAGGCGATACGCAGTTGACACTCGAGGTAGTGCAGGGAAATCAGGTTCATCTGGAGTGGACTGAGATATCTGGGGGACTTTTAGTATGTTGGCACGACCCTGGAGATCTCGGCTTTCCTGTTGAGAGCGCCACCTCTTGAGATGTGATGGGAAAGGTGGGAATCCTTTCCTGAAGAAGCAGGGAAAAAGACACTCATCTCGAGCTCACGATGGGGAAACGAGGCTCCTCCTGAGGTGTGCCGGGACCCTTAGTGTTCCTCCCGCGTGGGGACTGGTATGTCATGGGAAACTTCTTGAGTTGCCACAAGGGTGGGAAGGGCGCTTACGAGGTTCAAGTGGGAAGGGGAGATTTCCCTCGTGATGCCACAGTAGAAAAGGGCCTCATCTCGCCTGCAGGGGAGAACCTCCTGTCTTTTATCGAGTTGCGGCAGGTCCTCTTGAGTTACAACAGGGACCTCATGGAATCGCTGGCGTGTGCTCAGGAAAGACCAGTCTCCATATGAGTTGCGAGGGCCCCTCCGGATTCCTGTCCAGTCAGTGTCGGGTCCTAGGTACTCATCTGGAATTGCAGCCAGAACCTGAGTTTTCTTCTCCCATGCAACATGAATCTTGGGGTTCCTCTGGAGTCTCCACAGGAGAGTCAGGACTCTTCTCAAGTGGAGACATACACATCCGTTCTCCTCCCAAGCTGTAGCAGCAGTGTCAGGCTTCCCAACGAGTTGACACAGGGATTGGTGGCTTTCCCTTGTGGTGCAACAGGGCTGTCGCAGATGCCACCATGGTGTTAATCGATGTTCAGTGTGACCTTCGAGGCAGTGAAGGGAAATCAGGTTCATCTGGAGTGGACTGAGACATCTGGGGGACTTACAGTATGTTGGCACTACCCCTGGAGATCTCGGCTTTCCTGTTGCGAGCACCACATCTTGAGATGTAACGGGAACGGTGGGTATCCCTTCCCGACGAAGCAGGGAAAAAGACCCTCATCCCGAGCTCATGATGGGGAATCGAGGCTCCTCCTGAGGTGTGACGGGACCCTTCGTGTTCCTCCCGCTTGGGGACTGGTATGTCAGGGAACTTCATGAGTTGCAGCAAGGGTGGGAAGGACGCTTGCGAGGTTCAAGTAGGAAGACGTGATTTCCCCCGTGATGCCACAGCAGAAAAGGGCCTCATCACGCTTGCAGGGGAGAACCTCCTGGTTTTTCTCAAGTTGCGGCAGGTCCCTCTCGAGTTATGATGGGTACTTCAGGGGCCCGCTGGCATGGCCTCAGGAATGACCAGTCTCCATACGAGTTTCGAGGTGCCCCTCGGGTTTCCTGTCCAGTCAGTGTTGGGTCCTAGGTACTCGTCTGGAACTGCAGCCAGAACCTGAGGTTTCCTCTCCAGTGCTGACATGGATCTTGGGGTTCCTCTGGAGTCTCCACAGGAGAGTCAGGACTCTTCTCAAGGGGAGACATGCACGTCCGTTTTCCTCCCAAACTGTAGTAGCAGTGTCAGGCTTCCCGACAAGTTGACACAGGGATCTGTGGCTTTCCCTCGAGGTGCCACAGGGCTGTTGCAGATGCCACCATGGTGTGAATCGATGCTCAGGGTGACCTTCGAGGCAGTGCAGGGAAATCAGGTTCATCTGAAGTGGACTGAGACTTTTGGGGGTCTTTTGGAACGGTGACACGATCCCTTGAGTTCCTCTTGACTTTCTTGTTGAGAGTACGCCCTCTTGCTCTGTGATGGCAACGCCAGAATCCTTTCCTACCGAAACAGGGAAAGGATCCCTCATCAGGAGCGGAGGAAGGGTAAAGGGGCCTCCTCTTGAGTTCTGGTGGGACCCTCAGTGTTCCTCTCGGGTGGAGATGGTTATGTCGGGTATCTTCTTGAGTTGTACCAATGCTGTGAAGGATCCTTTGAGGTTCAGGAGGGAAGGCCGGTTTTCTCTTGGGATGCTGCAGCAGAAAATGGCCTCATCTCGCCTGGAGGTGAGAACCTCTTGGTTTTTCTCGAGTTGCGGCAGGTCCCTCTCGAGTTATGACGGTGACCTCTGGGACCCTCTCACGTGACCTCAGGAAAGGCCAGTCTTCATGCGAGTTGAGCGGGCCTCCTCGGTTTTCTTCTCCAGTATGGCCTCATCTCGCCTGGAGGTGAGAACCTCTTGGTTTTTCTCGAGTTGCGGCAGGTCCCTCTCGAGTTATGACGGTGACCTCTGGGACCCTCTCACGTGACCTCAGGAAAGGCCAGTCTTCATGCGAGTTGAGCGGGCCTCCTCGGTTTTCTTCTCCAGTCAGTGCCGGGTCCTAGGTCCCCGACTTGAGCCAAAGCTGGAACCTGAGTTTTCCTCTCCAGTGCTGGCATGGAACTTGGGGTTTCTCTGAAGTCTCTCAAGGGGAGTCAGGCCTCGTCTCCTGTGGTTGAATGCACGTGTGCTTTCCTCCCGTGATGTAGCTGCAGTTTCAGGCTTCCCCTCGACTTGACCCTGGGATCTCTGTCTTTCCCTCAAGGTGCCACAGGCCTGTGGCATGAGGCACCATGTTGTGAGGCGATACGCAGGTGACACTCGAGATAGTGCAGGGAAATCAGGTTCATCTGGAGTGGACTGAGACATCTGGGGGACTTTTAATATGTTGGCATGACCCCTGGAGCTCTCGGTTTTTCTTTTGAGGGCGCCACCTCTTGAGATGTGAGGGGAACGGCGGGAATCCTTTCCTGATGAAGCAGGGAAAAAGACCCTCCTCTCGAGCTCACGTTGGGGAAACGAGGCTCCTCCTGAGTTGTGCCGGGATCCTTAGTGTTCCACCCGCGTGGGGAATGGTATGTCGGGGAACTTCTTGTGTTGCAGCAACGGTGGGAAGGAGGCTTGCGAGGTTCAAGTGGGAAGGTGTGATTCCCTCGTGATGCCACAGCAGAAAGGGGTCTCATCTCGCCTGCAAGGAATTCTTCCTGGTTTTCTCCAGTTGCGGAAGGTCCCTCTCGAGTTACAATGGGGACCTCAGGGCCCCGCTGGCGTGGCCACAGGAAAGACCATTCTCCATACGAGTTGCGAAGGGCCCCTCAGTATTCCTGCCCAGTCAGTGTCAGGTCCTAGGTAGGCGTCTGGGACTGAAGCCAGAACCTGAGGTTCCTCTCCAGTGCTGTCATGCATCTTGGAGTTCCTCTGGAGTCTCCACAGGAGAGTCAGGACTCTTCTCAAGGGGAGACATGAACACCGGTTTTCCTCCCAAGCTGTAGTAGCAGTGTCAGGCTTACCGACGAGTTGACACAGGGATCTGTGTCTTTCCCTCGAGCTGCCACAGGGCTGTTGCAGATGTCACCGTGGTGTGATTCGATGCTCAGGGTAACCTTCGAGGCAGTGCAGGGAAATCAGATTCATCTGGAGTGGACCTAGACATTTGGGGGTCTCTTGGAATGGTGGCATGACCCCTGGAGTTCCTCTCGACTTTCTTGTTGAAAGCACACTGTCTTGCTGTGCGACGGCAACGCCAGAATCTTCCTGTCGAAGCAGGGAAAGGATCCCTCATCGGGAGCGGAGGAGGGGGAAAGGGGTCTCCTCTTGAGTTGTGGTGGGACCCTCAGTGTTCCTCTCGAGTGGAGATGGTCATGTTGGGATCTTCTTGAGTTGTACCAAGGCTGTGAAGGACCCTTTGAGGTTCAGGAGGGAAGGCCGGTTTTCTCTTGGGATTCCGCAGCAGAAAACGGCCTCATTTTGCCTGGAGGGGAGAACCTCCTGGTTTTTCTCGAGTTGTGGCAGGTCCCTCTCTACTTACGACGGGGACCTCAGGGAACCTCTCACGTGCGAGTTCAGAGGGGCTCCTCGGGATTCCTCTCCAGTCGGTGCTGGGTCCTACATCCCCGTCTGAAGCCGAAGCTGGAACCTGAGGTTTCCTCTCCAGTGCTGGCATGGAACTTGGGGTTTCTCTGGAGTCTCTCAAGGGGAGTCAGGCCTCATCTCCTGTCTTTGCATGCACGTGCGCTTTCCTCACGAGCTTTAGCTGCAGTGTCAGGCTTCCCCTCGACTTGAACCTGGGATCTCTGTCTTTTCCTCCAGATGCCACAGGCCTGTGGCACGAGCCACCGTGGTGTGAGGCGATACGCAGGTGACCTTCGAGGTAGTGCAAGGAAATCAGGTTCATCTGGAGTGGACTGAGACATCTGGGGGACTTTTAGTTTGTTGGCACGACCCCTGGAGTCCTCGGCTTTCCTGTTGAGGGCGCCACCTCTTGAGATGTGACGGGAATGGCGGGAATCCTTTCCCGACGAAGCAGGGAAAAAGACTCTCATCTCGAGCTCATGATGGGGAAACGAGGCTCCTCCTGAGGAGTGCCAGGACCCTTAGTGTTCCTCCCGCGTGTGGACTGGTATTTCCGGGAACTTCTTGAGTTACAGCATGGGTGGGAAGAACACTTGCGAGGTTCAAGTGGGAAGGTTTGATTTCTCTCGTGATGCCACAGCAGAAAGGGGCCTCATCTCGCCTGCAGGGGAGAAACTCCTGGTTTTTCTTGAGTTGCAGCAGGTCCCTCTTGAGTTACGATGGGGACCTCAGGGACTCGCTGGCCTGGCCTCAGGAAAGACCAGTATCCATACGAGGTGCGAAGGGCCCCTTGGGATTCCTTTCCAGTCAGTGTCAGGTTCAAGTTACTCGTCTGGAACTGCAACCAGAACCTGACGTTTCCTTTCCAGTGCTGACATGGATCTTGGGGTTCCACTGGAGTCTCCACAGGAGAGTCAGGACTCTTCTCAAGAGGAGACACACACGTCCGTTTTCCGCCCAAGCTGTAGCAGCAGTGTTAGGCTTCCCGACGAGTTGACACAGGGATCTGTGGCTTTCCCTCGAATTGCCACAGGGCTGTCAAAGATGCCACCGTGGTGTGATTTGATGCTCAGGGTGACCTTTGAGGCAGTGCAGGGAAATCAGGTTCATCTGGAGTGGACTGAGACATTTGGGGGTCTTTTGGAATGGTGGCACAACCCCTGGAGTTCCTCTCGACATTCCTGTTGAGATCACGCCCTCTTGCTGTGCGACAGGAATGCCAGAATCCTTTCCTGTGGAGGCAGGGAAAGGATCCCTCATCGGGAACGGAGGAGGGGGAAAGGGGGCTCTTCTTGAGTTGTGGTGGGACCCTTAGTGTTCCTCTCGAGTGGAGATTGTTATGTTGTGGAACTTCTTGAATTTTAGCAAGTCTGTGAAGGATTCTTTGAGATTCAGGAGGGAAGGCCGGTTTTCTCTTGGGATGCCGCAGCAAAAAACGGCCTCATCTCGCCTGGAGGGTAGATCCTTCTGGTTTTTCTCGAATTGCGGCAGGTACCTCTCAAGTTATGACGGGGACCTCAGGCACCCTCTCGCGTTGCCTAAGGAAAGGCCAGACTCCATGCGAGTTGAGAGGGGCTCCTCGAGATTCCTCTCCAGTCAGTGCCATGTCCTAAGTCTCCATCTGATCCAAAGCTGGAACCTGAGGTTTCCTTTCCAGTGCTGTCATGGAACTTGGGCTTTCTCTGGAATCTCTCAAGAGGAGTCAGGCCTCCTCTCCTGTGTTTGCATGCACGTGTGCTTTCCTCCCGAACTGTAGCTGCAGTGTCAGGCTTCCCCTCAACTTGACCCTGGGATCTCTGTCTTACCCTGGTGATGCCACAGGCCTGTGGAATGAGCCACTGTGGTGTGAGGCGATACGCAGGTGACACTCGAGGTAGTGCAGGGAAATCAGGTTCATCTGGAGTGGACTGAGACATCTGGGGGACTTTAAGTATGTTGGCACGATCCGTGGAGATCTCGGCTTTGCTTTTGAGAGCGCCACCTCTTGTGATATGATGGGAACGGCGGGAATCCTTTCCCAACGAAGCAGGGAAAAAGACCCTCATCTCGAGCTCATGATGGGGAAACGAGGCTCCTCCTGAGGTGTGCCGGGATCCTTCATGTTCCTCCTGCGAGGGGACTGGTATGTCGAGGAACTTCTTGAGTTGTAGCATGGGTGGGAAGGACACTTGCGAGGTTCAAGTGGGAAGGGTTGATTTCCCTCGTGATGCCAAAGCAGAAAAGGGCCTCATCTCGCCTGTAGGGGAGAACCTACTGGTTTTTCTCGAGTTGCGGCAGGTCCCTCACGAGTTACGATGGGGACCTCAGGGACCCGCTGGGGTGGCCTCCGGAAAGACCAATCTCCATACGAGTTACGAGGGGCCACTCAGGATTCCTGTCCAGTCACTGACGGGTCCTTGGTACTCGTCTGTAACTGCAGCCAGTACCTGAGCTTTCCTCTCCAGTGCTGACATGCATCTTGGGGTTCCTCTGGAGTCTCCACAGGAGAGTCAGGACTCTTCTCAAGTGGAGACATACACGTGCGTTTTCCTCCCAAGCTGTAGCAGACGTGTCATGCTTCCCAACGAGTTGACACAGGGATCTGTGGCTTTCCCTCGAGGAGCCATAGGGCTATTGAAGATGCCACCATAGTGTGATTCGATGCTCAGGGTGACCTTTGAGGCAGTGCAGGGAAATCAGGTTCATCTGGATTGGACTGAGACATTTGGGGGTCTTTTGGAATGTTGGCACGACCCTTGGAGTTCCTCTCGACTTTCTTGTTGAGATCACGCCCTCTTGCTGTGCGACGGCAATGACAGGATCCTTTCCCAAGGATCCCTCATCGAGAGCGGAGGAGGGATGAAGGAGGCTCCTCTTGAGTTGTGGTGGGACCCTCAGTGTTCCTCTCGAGTGGAGATGGTTATGTCGGGGATCTTCTTGAGCTGTACCAAGGTTGTTAAGGACCCTTTGAGGTTCAGGAGGGAAGGCCAGTTTTCTCTTGGGATGTCGCAGCAGAAAACGGCCTCATTTCGCCTGGTGGGGAGAATCTCCTTGTTTTTCGCGAGTTGTGGCAGGTCCCACTCGAGTTACAAAGGGGACTTCAGGGACCCTCTCACGTGGCTTCATGAAAGGCCAGTGTCCGTGCGAGTTGAGAGGGGCTCCTCGGGATTCCTCTCCATTTGGTGCCGGGTCCTTAGTCCACGTCTGGAGTAAAAGCTGAAACCTGAGATTTCCTCTCCAGTGCTGCCATGGAACTTGGGGTTTCTCTGGAGTCTCTCAAGGGGAGTCAGGCCTCGTCTCCTGTGGTTGCATGCACGTGCGCTTTCCTCCCGAGCTGTAGCTGCAGTGTCAGGCTTCCCCTCGACTTGACCCCGGGATCTCTGTCTTTCCCTCGAGATGCCACAGGCCTGTGGCATGAGCCACCGTGGTGTGAGGTGATACGCAGGTGACACTCGAGGTAGTGCCGGGAAATCAGGTTCATCTGGAGTGGACTGAGACATCTGGTGGACTTTTAGTATGTTGGCATGACCCCTGGAGATCTCGGCTTTCCTGTTGAGAGCGCCACCTCTTGAGATGTGATGGGAATGGCGGGAATCCTCTCCCGACGAAGCAGGGAAAAAGACCCTCATCTCGAGCTCACGATGGGGAAACGAGGCTCCTCCTGAGGTGTGCCGGGACCCTTAGTGTTCCTCCTGCGTGGGGAATGGTATGTCGGGGAACATCTTGAGTTGCAGCAAGGGTGGGAAGGATGCTTGCGAGGTTCAAGTGGGAAGGCGTGATTTCCCTGGTGATGCCACAGCAGAAAAGGGCCTCATCTCGCCTGCAGGGGAGAACCTCCTGGTTTTTCTCGAGTTGCAGCAGGTCCCTCTCGAGTTACAACGGGGTCCTCAGTGACACGCTGGCGTGGCCTCAGGAAAACCAGTCTCCATACGAGTTGCGAGTGGCCTGTTGGCATTCCTGTCCAGACCCTGTCGGGTCCTAGGTACTCGTCTGCAACTGCAGTCTGACCCTGGGGTTTCCTCTGCAGTGCTGACATGGATCTTGGGGTTCCTCCAGGTCTCCATAGGAGATTCAGGACTCCTTTCAAGTGGAGACACACACGTCCATTTTCCTCCCAAGCTGTAGCAGCAGTGTCAGGCTTCCCGCTGAGTTGACACAGGGATCTGTGGCTTTCCCTCGAGGTGCCACGGGGCTGTCGCAGATGCCACTGTGGTCTGATTTGATGCTCAGGGTGACCTTCGAGGCAGTGCAGGAAATCAGTTTCATCTGGAGTGGACTGAGACATTAGGGGGTCTTTTCAAATGATGGCATGACCCGTGGACTTCCTCTCGACATTCCTGTTGAGAACACGCCCTCTTGCTGTGCGACGGGAATGCCAGAATCCTTTCCTGTTGAAGCAGGGAAAGGATCCCTCATCGGGAGCAGAGGAGGTGGAAAGAGGGCTCCTCTTGAGTTGTGGTGGGACCCTCAGTGTTCCTCTCGAGTGGAGATGGTTATGTCGGGGAACTTCTCGAGTTGTAGCAAGGCTGTGAAGGACCTTTGAGATTCAGGAAGGAAGGCCGGTTTCTATGGGATGCCGTATCAGAAAACGGCCTCATCTCGCCTGGGGAGGAGAACCTCCTTTTTTTTCTCGAGTTGGGGCAATTCCCTCTCGAGTCACCATGAGGACTTCAGGGACCCTCTCGCGTGGCCTCAGGAAAGGCCAGTCTCCGTGTGAGTTGAGAGGAGTTCCTCAGTATATCTCTGCAGTCGATGCCAGGTCCTAAGTCCCCGTCTGGAGCCGAGCTGGAAACTGAGGTTTCCTCTCCAGTGCTGGCATGGAACTTGGGGTTTCTAAGGAGTCTCTCAAGGGGAGTCAGGTCTCGTCTCCTGTGTTTTCATGCACATCTGCTTTCCTCCCAAGCTGTAGCTGCAGTGTCATGCCTCCCCTCGACTTGACCCCAGGATCTCTGTCTTTCCCTCGACATGCCACAGGCCTGTGGCATGAACCACCGTGTTGTTAGGCGACACGCAGGTGACAATCGAAGTAGTTCAGGGAAATCAGGTTCATGTGGAGTGGACTGAGACATCTGAGGGACTTTTAGAATGTTGGAACGACACCTGGAGATGTTGGCTTTCCTGTTGAGAGTGCCACCTCTTGAGATGTGACGGGAATGGCGGGAATCCTTTCCTGACGAAGCAGGGAAAAAGACCCTCATCTCGAGCTCACAATGGGGAAACGAGGATCGTCCTGAGGTGTGCCGGGACCCTTAGTGTTCCTCCCGCATGGGGACTGATATGTCAGGGAACTTCTTGAGTTGCAGCAAGGGTGGGAATGATGCTTGCGAGGTTCAAGTGGGAAGGCGTGATTTCCCTCGTGATGCCACAGCAGAAAAGGGCCTCATCTCGCCTGCATGGGAGAACCTCCTGTTTCTTCTCGAGTTGCGGCAGGTCCCTCTCGAGTTACGATGGGGACCTCAGGGACTCGCTGGAGTGGCCTCAGGAAAGACCAGTCTCCATACAAGTTGTGAGGGGGCCCTCGGGATTCCTGTCCAGTCAGTGTCGGGTCATAGATACTCGTCTGGAACTGCCGCCAGAACCTGAGGTTTCCTCTCCAGTGCTGACATGGATCTTGGGGTTCCTCTGGAGTCTCCACAGGAGAATCAGGACTCTTCTCTAGTTGAGACATACACGTCCGTTTTCCTTCCAAGCTGTAGCAGCAGTGTCAGGCTTCCCGACGAGTTGACACAGGGATCTGTGGCATTCCCTCGAGGTGCCACAGGGCTGTCGCAGATGCCACCGTGGTGTGATTCGATGCTCAGGGTGACCTTCGAGGCAGGGCAGGGAAATCAGGTTCATCTGGAGTGGACTGAGACATTTGGGGGTCTTTTGGAATGGGGGCAAGACCCCTGGAGTTCCTCTCGACTTTCCTATTGAGAGCACGCCTTCTTGCTTTGCGACGGGAAAGCCAGAATCCTTTCCTGGCGAAGCAGGGAAAGGATCCCTCATCAGGAGCGGAGGAGGGGGAAAGGGGGCTCCTCTTGAGTAGTGGTGGGACCCTCAGTGTTCCTCTCGAGTGGAGATGGTTATGTCTGGCTACTTCTTGGGTTGTAGCAAGGCTGTGAAGGACCTTTTGAGGTTCAGGAGGGAAGGCCGGTTTTCTCTTGGGATACTGCAGCAAAAAACAGCCTCATCTCGCCTGGAGGGGAGAACCTCCTGTTTTTTCTCGAGTTGCGGCAGGTCCCTCTCGAGTTATGACTGGGACCTCAGAGACCCTCTCGCGTGGCCTCAGGAAAGGCCAGTCTCCGTGCGAGTTGAGAGGGGCCCCTCGGGATTGCTCTCCAGTTGTTCCCGGGTCCTAAGTCCCCATCTGGAGCTGAAACTGGAACCTCATGTTTCCTCTCCAGTGCTGGCATGGATCTTGGGGTTCCTCTGGAGTCTCCCCAGGGGAGTCAGGCCTGGTCTCCTGTGGTTACGTGCACGTCCTCTTTTCTCCTGAGCTGTAGCAGCAGTGTCAGGGTTCCCATCGAGTTGAACCAGGGATCTCTGTCTTTACCTCGAGATGCCACAGGGCTGTGGAATGAGCCACGATGGTGTGAAGTGATACGCGGGTGACACTCAAGGTAGTGCAGGGAAATGACGTTCATCTGGAATGGACTGAGACATTTATGGGAGTTTCAGTATGGTGGTCCGACCTCAGGAGAACTCCGCTTTCCTGTTGAGAGCGCCACCTCTTGAGATGCGACGGGAATGGCGGGAATTCGTTCCCGATGAAGCAGGGAAAGGGACCCTCATCTCGAGCTCACGGTGGGGAAACGGGGCTCCTCCTGAGTTGAGCTGGGACCCTTGGTGTTTAACCAATGTGGGGACGGGTATGTCGAGGAATTTCTTGAGTTGCAGAAAGGGTGGGAAGGACCCTTGCGAGGTTCAAGAGAGAAGGCGTGATTTCCCTCGAGATGCCACAGCAGAAAAGGGCCTCATCTCGCCTGCAGGGGAGAACCTCCTGGTTTTTCTCGAGTTGCGGAAAGTCCCTCTCAGTTGACGATGGGGACCTCTGCGACCCGCTGGCGTGGACTCAGGAAACACCAGTCTCCATGCGAGTTGCGAGGGGCCCCTCAGGATTCCTCTCCAGTCATGTCGGTTCCTAAGTCCTTGGCTGGAACTGCAGCCAGTACCTGAGGTTTCCTCTCCAGTGCTGACATGGATCTTGGGGTTCCTCTGGAGTCTCCACATGTGAGTCAGGACTCTTCTCGAGTGGAGACATACACGTCCATTTTCCTCCCAAGCTGTAGGAGCAATGTGAGTCTTCCCCATGAGTTGACACAGGGATCTGTGGCTTTTCCCCGAGGTGCCACATAGCTGTCGCACGTGTCACAGTGGTGTGATTCGATGCTCGGTGTGACCTTCGAGGCAGGGTAGGGAAATCAGGTTCATCAGGATTGGACTGCGACATTTGGGGGTCCTTTGGAATGGTGGCACATCCCCTGGATTCCCTCTCGACATTCCTGTTGAGAGCACGTCATCTTGCTGTGCGATGGGAAAGCCAGAATTCTTTCTGATGAAGCAGGGAAGGGAAACCTCATCTGTAGCGGATGAGGGGGAAAGGGGGCCCCTCTTGAGTTGTGGTGGGATCTTCAGTGTTCCTCTCGAGTGGAGACGGGTATGTGGGGGAACTTCTTGAGTTGCACCAAGGGTGTGAAGGACCCTTTGAGTTTCAGGAGGGAAGGCGTGATTTCTCTCATGATGCCACAGCAGAAAACGTCCTCATCTCGCCTGGAGGGGAGAACCTTACGGTTTTTCTCTAGTAGCGGCAGGCAGGTCCTTCTCAAATTATGACAGGGACCTCAGGGACCCACTCGCGTGGCCTCAGAAAATGCCAGTCTCCGTGTGAGTTGAGAGCGGCCCCTCGGGATTCCTCTCCTGTCTGTGCCAGGTCCTGGGTCCCTGTCTGGAGCTGAAGCTGGAACCTGAGGTTTCCTCTCCACATCTGGCATGGACCTTGGGGTTCCACTGGAGTCTCCACAGTAGAATTAGGCCTCGTCTCCTGTGGTTACATGCAAGTCTGTTATCCTCCCAAGATGTAGTAGCAGTGTCAGGCTTCCAGACGAGTGGACACAGGGATCTGTGGCTTTCCATCTAGATTCCAAAGGGCTCTTGCGCGTGCCACCGTGGTGTGATTCGATCCTCGCGGTGACCTTCGAGGCAGGGCACGAAAACCAGGTTCATCTGAAGTGGACTGAGATATTTGGGGGTCTTGTGGAATATTGGAACGACCCCTGGAGTTCCTTTCGACATTCCTGTTGAGAGTGTGTCCTCTTGCTGTGCGATGGGAACGCCAAAATCCATTCCTGACGAAGCAGGGAAGGAACCCTCATCTGGAGCAGAGGAGGGTGAAAGGGGGCCCCTCTTGATTTGTGGTGGGACCCTCACTATTGCTCTCGAGTAGTGACAGGTATATCGGGGAACTTCTTGATTTGCAGCAAGGGTGTAAAGGACCCTTTGTGGTTCAGGAGGAATGGTGTGATTTCTTTCAGGATGCCGCTGCAGATAACGGCCTTATCTTGCCTGGAGGGGAGAACCTCCTGGTTTTTCACGAGATGCGGCAGGTCCCTCTCGAGATACGACGGGGCCCTCAGGGACCCGCTTGCGTGGCCTCAGGAAAGGCGATTCTCTGTGCGAGTTGAGAGTATCCCCTCAGGATTCCTCTCCAGTCAGTGCCGGGTCCGAAGTTCCTGTCTGGAGCTGAAACTGGAACCTCATGTTTCTTCTCCAGTGCTGGCATGGATCTTGGGCTTCCTCTAGAGTCTCCCCAGGGGAGTCAGGCCTGGCCTCCTGTGGATACGTGCACGTCCTCTTTCCTCCCGAGGTGTAGCAGCAGTGTCAGGGTTCTCGTCAAGTTGACCCAGGGATCTCTGTCTTTCCCTTGAGATGCCACAGGGCTGTGGAATGAGCCACCGTGGTGTAAGGCGATACGCGTGTGACACTCGAGGTAGTGCAGGGAAATCACCTTCATCTGGAGTGGACTGAGATATCTATGGGACTTTTAGTATGGTGGCCTGACCCAAGGTGAACTCCGCTTTCCTGTTGAGAGCGCCACCTCTTGAGATGCGATGGGAATGGCGGGAATTCTTTCCCAACGAAGCAGGGAAAGGGACCCTCATCTCGAGCTCACGGTCGGGAAACGGGACTCCTCCTGAGTTGTGCTGGGACCCTCGGTCTTCCACCAATGTGGGGACGGGTATGTTGGGGAGTTTCTTGAGTTGTAGCAAGGGTGGGAAGGACCCTTGCGAGGTTCAAGAGAGAAGGCGTGATTTCCCTCAAGATGCCGTAGCAGAAAAGGGCCTCATCTCGCCTGCAGGGGTGAACCTCCTGGTTTTTCTTGAGTTGCGGAAAGTCCCTCTCAATTGATGACGGGGACCTCAGCGACCCTCCTCCGTGGCCTCAGGAAAGACCAGCCTCCATGCGAGTAGCGAGGGGCCCCTTGGGATTCCTCTCCAGTCAAGTGGGTTCCTAAGTCCTTGGCTGAAACTGCGGCCAGTACCTGAGGTTTCCTCTCCAGTGCTGACATGGATCTTGGGGTTCCTCTGGAGTCTCCACAGGAGAGTCAGGACTCTTCTCGAGTGGAGAGATACACGTCCGTTTTCCTCCCAAGCTGTAGCAGCTGTGTCAAGCTTTCCGACTAGTTGACACAGGGATCTGTGCCTTTCCCTCGAGGTGCCACAGGGCTGTTGAAAAAGCCACCGTGGTGTGATTCGATGCTCAGGGTGACCTTCGAGGCAGTGCAGGGAAATCAGGTTCATCTGGAGTGGACTGAGAAATTTGTTGGTTTTTTAGAATGGTGGCGTGACCCCTTAAGTTCCTCTCGACATTACTGTTGAGAGCACGCCCTCTGCTGTGTGATGGAAATGCCAGAATCCTTTTCTGTAGAAGCAGGGGAAGGATCCCTCATCGGGAGTGGAGGAGGGGGAAAAGGGGCTCATCTTGAGTTGTGGTGGGACCCTCAGTGTTCCTCTCAAGTGGAAATGGTTATGTCAGTGAAATTCTTGAGTTGTAGCAAGGCTGTGAAGGACCCTTTGAGGTTCAGGAGGATAGGCCGGTTTTCTCTTGTGGTGCCTCAGCAGAAAACGGCCTCATCTCGCCTGGAGAGGAGAACCTCCTCGATTTTCTCGAGTTGATGCAGGTCACTCTTGAGTTACGATGGGGACATCAGGGACCCTCTCGCGTGGCTTCAGGAAAGGCCAGTCTCCGTGTGAGTTGAGAGGGGCTCCTCGGGATTCCTCTCCAGTTGGTGGTGGGTCCTAAGTCTCCGTCTTTATCCGAAGCTGGAACCTGAGTTTTCCTTTCCAGTGCTGGCATGGAACTTGGGGTTTCTTTGGAGTCTCTCAAGGGGAGTCAGGCCTCGTCTCTGGTGGTTGCATGTACGTCCGCTTTCTTCCCAAGCTGTAGCTGCAGTGTCAGGCTTCCACTCGACTTGACCCTGGGATCTCTGTCTTTCCCTCGAGATACCACAGGCCTGTGGCACGAGCCATTGTGGTGTGAGGCGATACGTAGGTGACCCTCGAGGTAATGCAGGGAAATCAGGTTCATCTGGAGTGGACTGAGACATCTGGGGGACTTTTAGTATGTTGGAACAACCCCTGGAGGTCTCGGCTTTCCTGTTGAGAGCAGCACCTGTTGAGATGTGATGGGATCAGCAGGAATCCATTCTCAAAGAAGCAGGGAAAAAGACCTTCATCTCGAGCTCACGATGGGGAAACGAGGCTCCTCCTGATGTGTTCCAGGACCTTTAATGTTCCTCCTGCGTGGGTACTGGTATGTCGGGGAACTTCGTGAGTTGCAGCAAGGTTGGGAAGGACGCATTCGAGGTTCAAGTGGGAAGGCGTGATTTCCCTCGTGATGCCACAGCAGAAAAGGGCCTCCTCTCGCCTGCAGGGGAAAATTTTCTTGTTTTCTCAAGTTGTGGCAGGTCCCTCTCGAGTTATGATGGGTACCTCAGGGACGCGCTGGCGTGGCCTCAGGAAAGACCAGTCTCTATACGAGTTGCGAGGGGCCCGTTGGGATTCCTGTACAGTCAGTGTTGGGTCCTAGGTACTCGTCTGGAACTGCAGCCAGAATCTGAGATTTCCTATCCAGTGCTGACATGGATCTTGGGGTTCCTCTGGAGTCTCCACAGGAGAGTCAGGCCTCTTCTCAAGTGGAGATATGCAGGTCCGTTCTCCTCCCAAGCTGTAGCAGCAGTGTTAGGCTTCCCAAAGATTTGACACAGGGATCTGTGGCTTTCCCTCGAGGTGCCACAGGGCTGTCAAGGAGGCCACCGTGGTGTGATTAAATACTCAGGGCTGTCTCTTATACACATCTAGATGTGTATAAGAGACAGACTCGAGGTAGTGCAGGGAAATCAGGTTCATCTGGAGTGGAAGCTCCTCTTGAGTTGTGGTGGGACCCTCAGTGTTCCTCTCGAGTGGAGATGGTTATGTCGGGGAACTTCTCGAGTTGTACCAAGGCTGTGAAGGACCTTTGAGATTCAGGAGGGAAGGCCGGTTTTCTCTTGTGATGCCGCAGCAGAAAACGGCCTCATCTCGCCTGGGCGGAGAACCTCCTTTTTTTTCTCGAGTTGGGGCAATTCCCTCTCGAGTCAGCATGAGGACTTCAGGGACCCTCTCGCGTGGCCTCAGGAAAGACCAGTCTCCGGGCGAGTTGAGAGGAGTTCCTCGGGATATCTCTGCAGTCGGTACCGGGTCCTAAGTCCCCGTCTGGAGCAGAAGCTGGAAACTGAGGTTTCCTCTCCAGTGCTGGCATGGAACTTGGGGTTTCCCTGGAGTCTCTCAAGGGGAGTCAGGTCTCGTCTCCTGTGTTTTCATGTACGTCCGCTTTCCTCCCATGCTGTAGCTGCAGTGTCAGGCCTCCCCTCGACTTGACCTTGGGATCTCTGTCAGAACCACTGTGTTAGTAGGCGACACGCAGGTGACAATCGAGGTAGTTCAGGGAAATCAGGTTCATGTGGAGTGGACTGAGACATCTGAGGGACTTTTAGAATGTTGGAACGACACCTGGAGATCTCGGCTTTCCTGTTGAGAGTGCCACCTCTTGAGATGTGATGGGAACGGCGGGAATCCTTTCCAAATGAAGCAGGGAAAAATGCCCTCATCTCGAGCTCATGCTGGGGAAACAAGGATCGTCCTGAGGTGTGCCAGGACCCTTAGTGTTCCTCCGGTGTGGGGACTGGTATGTCGGGGAAATTATTGAGTTGCAACAAGGGTGGGAATGATGCTTGCGAGGTTCAAGTGGGAAGGCCTGATTTCCCTGGTGATGCCACAGCAGAAAAGGGCCTCATCTCGCCTGCATGGGAGAACCTCCTGTTTCTTCTCGAGTTGTGGCAGGTCCCTCTCGAGTTACGATGGGGACCTCAGTGACTCACTGGCGTGGCCTCAGGAAAGACCAGTCTCCATACAAGTTGTGAGGGGGCCCTCGGGATTCCTGTCCAGTCAGTTTCGGGTCAGCCTGCATGGGAGAACCTCCTGTTTCTTCTCGAGTTGTGGCAGGTCCCTCTCGAGTTACGATGGGGACCTCAGTGACTCACTGGCGTGGCCTCAGGAAAGACCAGTCTCCATACAAGTTGTGAGGGGGCCCTCGGGATTCCTGTCCAGTCAGTTTCGGGTCTTAGATACTCGTCTGGAACTGCCGCCAGAACCTGAGGTTTCCTCTCCAGTGCTGACATGGATCTTGGGGTTCCTCTGGAGTCTACACAGGAGAGTCAGATCCCTTCTCTAGTGGAGACATACACGTCCATTTTGCTCCCAAGCTGTAGCAGCAGTGTCAGGCTTCCCGACGAGTTGACACAGGGATCTGTGGCATTCCCTCGAGGTTCCACAGGGCTGTCAAGGATGCCACCGTGGTGTGATTCGATGCTCAGGGTGATCTTTGAGGCAGTGCAGGGAAATCAGGTTCATCTGGAGTGGACTGAGACATTTGGGGGTCTTTTGGAATGGGGGCATGACCCCTGGAGTTCCTCTCGACTTTCCTGTTGAGAGCACGCCTTCTTGCTGTGTGACGGGAACGCCAGAATCCTTTCCTGTTGAATCANTAGGAGGGAAGGCGTGATTTCTCTCGGATTGCGTCAGCAGAAAACGGCCTCATCTTGCCTGTAGGGGAAAGCCTCCCAGTTTTACTCGAGTTGCGGTTGGTCCCTCTCGAGTTACGACAGGGACCTCAGGGACTCGCTCACTTGGCCTCAGGAATAGCCAGTCTCCATGTGAGTTGAGAGGGGTCTTTGGGGATTCCTCTCCAGTTGTTGTTGGGTCCTAACTCCCCGTCTGGAGCCGACTCTAGAACCTTAGATTTCCTCTCCAGTTCTGGCATGGATCTTGGGTTTTTTCTGGAGTCTCCCCAGGGGAGCCAGGCCTCGTCTTCTGTGGTTATATGTACGTCCGCTTTCCTCCCAAGCTGTAGCAGTAGNGGGTCCTAACTCCCCGTCTGGAGCCGATTCTAGAACCTGAGATTTCCTCTCCAGTTCTGGCATGGATCTTGGGTTTTTTCTGGAGTCTCCCCAGGGGAGCCAGGCCTCGTCTTCTGTGGTTATATGTACATCCGCTTTCCTCCCAAGCTGTAGCAATAGTGTCAGGCTTACCTTCGAGTTGACACAGGGATCTCTGTCTTTCCCTTGTGATGCCACAGGGCTGTGGCACGAGCCACCGTGGTGTGAGGTGATTCGCGGGTAACACTCGAGGTAGTGTAGGGAAATCAGGGTCATGTGGAGTGGACTGAGACATCTGGGGGACTTTTAGTATGTTGACACGACCCCTGGAGATTTTGGCTTCCTGTTAAGAGTGCCACCACTTGAGATGTGATAGGAACAGCGGGAATCCTTTCCCGACGAAGCAGGGAAAGGGACCTTCATCTGGAGCTCACGAAGGGGAAACGGGGCACCTCCTGCGTTCTACCGGGACCCTCAGTGTTCCTCCCGTGTGCGACGGGTATGTGGGGGAACTTCTTGAGTTGCAGCAAGTGTGAGAAGGAACCTTGCGAGGCTCAAGAGGAAAGGTATGATTTCCCTTGACATGCCACAGCAATAAATGGTCTCATCTCACTTGCAGGGGAGAACCTCCTGGTTTTTCTCGAGTTGCAGCAGGTCCATCTCGAGTTACGATGGGGACCTCAGGGACCAGCTGGAGTGGCCTCAGGAAAGACCCATCTCCATGTGAGCTTCAAGGGGCCACTCGGGATTTCTCTCCAGTCAGTGTCGGGTCCTAGGTCCTCATTTGGACCTGCAGTCAGAATCTGAGGTTTCCTCTCCAGTGATGACATGGAACTTGGGGTTCCTCTGGAGTCTTCACAAGAGAGTCAGGACTCTTTTCGAGTGGAGACTTATACGTCCGTTTTCCTCCCAAGCTGTATCAGCAGTGTCAGGCTTCCCGAAGGATTGACACAGGGATCTGTGGTTTTCCCTTGAGGTTCCACCAGGATGTCGCACGTGCCACCGCGGCATGATTTGATGATCGGGGTGACCTTCGAGGCAGGGCAGGGAAATCAGGTTCATCTGGAGTGGACTGAGACATTTGGGGGTCTTTTTGAATGGTGGCACCACCCTTGGAGTTTCTCTCAACTTTCCTGTTGAGAGCACATCCTCTTGCTGTGTGATGGGAACACCAGAATCCTTTCCCGATGAAACAGGGAAAGGAATCTTCATCTGCATCAGAGGAGGGAGAAAGGGGTCCCGTCTGGAGTTGTGGTGGGACCCTCAGTGTTCCTCTCAAGTGGAGACAGGAATGTCAGGAACTTCTTGAGTTGCAGCAAGGGTGTGAAGGATCCTTTGAGGTTCAGGAGGGAAGGAGTGATTTCTCTCGGGATGCCGCGGCAGAAAACGTCCTCATCTCGCCTGGAGGGGAGAACCTCCTGGTTTTTCTCGAGTTGCAGCAGGTTCCTCTCGAGTTAAGACAGGGCCCTCTGGGACCCGCTCGCGTGGCCTCAGGAAAGGCGATTCACTGTGCGAGTTGAGAGTAGCCCCTCGGGATTCCTCTCCAGTCAGTGCCGGGTCCTGAGTCCCTGTCTGGAGCTGAAGCTGGAACCTGAGGTTTCCTCTCCAGTGCTGGCATGGATATTGGGGTTCCTCTGGAGTCTCCCCAGGGGAGTCAGGCCTGGTCTCCACGGTTACGTGCACGTCCTCTTTCCTCCCGAGCTGTAGCCGCAGTGTCTGGGTTCCCGTCGAGTTGACTCAGGGATTTCTGTCTTTCCCTCGAGATGTCACAGGGCTGTGGAATGAGCCACCGTGGTGTTAGGCAATACACGGGTGACACTCGAGGTAGTGCAGGGAATTCACGTTCATCTGGAGTGGACTGAGAAATCTATGGGACTTTTAGTACAGTGGCCCGACCCCAGGAGAACTCCACTTTCCTGTTGAGAGTGCCACCACTTGATATGCCACAGGAATGGCGGGAATTATTTCCCGACGAAGCAGGGAAAGGGACCCTCATCTCGAGCTCACGGTGGGGAAACGGGTCTCCTCCTGAGTTGTTCTGGGACCCTCAGTGTTCCACCAATGTGGGGACGGGTATGTCGGGGAATTTCTTGAGTTGCAGCAAGAGTGGGAAGGACCCTTGCGAGGTCAAAGAGAGAAGGCGTGATTTCCCTCGAGATGCCGAAGCAGAAAAAGGCCTCATCTCACCTGCAGGGGAGAACCTCCTGGTTTTTCACGAGTTGCGGAAAGTCCCTCTCAATTGACGATGGGGACTTCAGCGACCCGCTGGCATGGCCTCAGGAAAGACCAGCCTCCATGCGAGTTGCGAGGGGCCCCTCGGGATTCCTCTCCAGTGATGTCGGTTCCTAAGTCCTTGGCTGGAACTGCGGCCAGAACCTGAGGTTTCCTCTCCGTGCTGACATGGACCTTGGGGTTCCACTGGAGTCTCCACAGGAGAGTCAGGACTCTTCTCAAGTGGAGACATACACGTCCGTTTTCCTCCTGAGCTGTAGGAGCAATGTGCGTCTTCCCTACGAGTTGACACAGGGATCTGTGGCCTTTCCTCGAGGTGCCACAGGGATGTCGCATGTGCCACAGTTTTGTGATTCGATGCTCGGTGTGACCTTCCAGGCAGGGTAGGGAATTCAGGTCCATCTGGAGTGGACTACGACATTTGGGGGTCCTTTGTAATGGTGGCACGTCCCCTGGAGTCCCTCTCAACATTCCTGTTGAGAGTACGTCATCTTGACGTGCGACGGGAAAGCCAGAATCCTTTCCACATGAAGCAGGAAAGGGAACCCTCATCTGTAGCGGATGAGGGGGAAAGCAGGCCCCTCTTGAGTTGTGGTGGGACCCTCAGTGTTCCTCTCAAGTGGAGACGGGTATGTCAGGAACTTCTTGAGTTGCAGCAAGGGTGTGAAGGACCCTTTGAGATTCAGGAGGGAAGGAGTGATTTCTCCCCAGATGCCGCAGCAGAAAATGTCCTTATCTCGCCTGGAGGGGAGAACCTTATGATCTTTCTCGAGTAGTGGGAGGTCCTTCTCAAGTTACGAACGGGACCTCAGGGACCCGCTCGCGTGGCCTCAGGAAATACCAGTCTCTGTGCGAGTTGAGAGTGGCCCATCGGGATTCCTCTTCTGTCTGTGCCGGGTCCTGAGTCCCTGTCTGGAGCTGAAGCTGGAACCTGAGGTTTCCTCTCCACATCTGGCATGGATCTTAGGGTTCCGCTGGAGTCTCCACAGGAGAGTTAGGCCTCGTTTCCTGTGGTTACATGCAAGTTCATTTTCCTACCGAGCTGTAGAAACAGTGTCAGGCTTCCAGATGAGAGGACACAGGGATCTGTGGCTTTCACTCTAGATTCCACAGGGCTTTTGCACGTGCCACCGTGGTGTGACTCGATCCTCGGGGTGAACCTGAAAATCAGGTTCATCTGAAGTGGACTGAGATATTTGGGGGTCTTTTGGAATGGTGGAACAACCCCTGGAGTTCCTCTCGACATTCCTGTTGACAGTGTGTCCTCATGCTGTGAGACGGGAAAGCCAGAATCCATTCCTGACGACGCAGGCAAGGATCCCTCATCTGGAGCAGAGGAGGGTGAAAAGGGGCCCCTCTTGATTTGTGGTGTGACCCTCACTATTCCTCTCGAGAAGAGACGGTATGTTGGGGAACTTGTTGAGTTGCACAAAGGGTGTGAAGGACCCTTTGTGGTTCAGGAGGAAAGGCGTGATTTCTTTCAGGATGCCGCTGCAGAAAACGGCCTTATCTCGCCTGGAGGGGAGAACCTCCTGGTTTTTCCCGAGTTGCGGCAGGTCCCTCTCGAGTTACTACGGGGCCCTCAGGGACCCACTCGCGTGGCCTCAGGAAAGGCGACTCTCTGTGCGAGTTGAGAGTAGCCACTTGGGATTCCTCTCCAGTCAGTGCCGGGTCCTAAGTCCCCGTCTGGAGCTGAAACTGGAACCTCATGTTTCCTTTCCAGTGGTGGCATTGATCTTGGGGTTCCTCTGGTGTCTAACCAGGGGAGGCAGGCCTGGTCTCCTGTAGTTACGTGCACGTCCTCTTTCCTCCCGAGCTGTAGCAGCAGTATCAGGGTTCCCGTTGAATTGACCTAGGGATCTCAGGGCTGTGGAATGAGCCATCGTGGTGTGAGGCGATACGTGGGTGACACTCGAGGTAGTGCGGGGAAATCACGTTCATCTGTAGTGGACTGAGACATCTATGGGACTTTGAGTATGGTGGCCCGATCCCAGGAGAACTCCACTTTCCTGTTGAGAGCGCCACCTCTTGAGATGCGAATGGCGGGAATTCTTTCCCGACGAAGCAGGGAAAGGGACCCTCATCTCGAGCTCACGGTGGGGAAACGGGGCTCCTCCTGAGTTGTGCTGGGACCCTCGGTGTTCCACCAATGTGGGGACGGGTATATCGGGGAATTTCTTGAGTTGCAGCACAGGTGGGAAGGACCCTTGTAAGGTTGAAGAGTGAAGGCGTGATTTCCCTCGAGATGCCGCAGCAGAAAAGGGCCTCATCTCCCCTGCAGGGGAGAACCTCCTTGCTTTTCTCAAGTTGAGTAAAGTCCCTCTCAATTGACGATGGGGACCTCAACAACCCGCTAGTGTGGCCTTAGGAAAGACCAGCCTCCATGCAAGTTGTGAGGGGCACCTTGGGATTCCTCTCCAGTCATATCAGTTCCTAAGTCCTTGGCTGGAACTGCGGCAAGAAACTGTGGTTTCCTCTCCAGTGCTGACATGGATCTTGGGGTTCCTCTGGAGTCTCCACAGGAGAGTCACGACTCTTCTCGAGTGGAGACATACTCGTCCGTTTTCCTTCCAAGCCTTAGGAGCAATGTGAGGCTTCCCTACGAGTTGACACACGGATCTGTGGCTTTTCCTCATGGTGTGACAGGGCTGTCGCAGGTGCCACAGTGGTGTGATTCGATGCTCGGTGTGACCTTCGAGGCAGGGTAAGAAAATCAGGTACATGTGGAGTGGACTGCGACACATGGGGGTTCTTTGGAATTGTGGCACGTCCCCTGGAGTCTCTCTCGAAATTTCTGTTGAGAGCACGTCATCTTGCTGTGCTACGGGAAAGCCAGAATCCTTTCCCAATGAAGCAGGGAAGGGAACCCACATCTGTAGCAGATGAGGGGGAAAGGGGGCCCCTCTTGAGTTGTGGTGGGACCCTCAGTGTTCCTCTCCAGGGGAGACGGGTAAGTCAGGAACTTCTTGAGTTGCAGCAAGGGTGTGAAGGAACCTTTGAGTTTCAGGAGGGAAGGAGTGATTTCTCTCGGGATGCCGCAGCAGAAAACTTCCTCATCTCGCCTGGAGGGGAGAACCTCATGGATTTTCTCGAGTAGCGGCAGGTCCTTCTCAAGTTAGGACAGGGACCTCAGGGACCCGCTCGCGTGGCCTCAGGAAATGCCAGTCTCCATGCGAATTGAGAGCGGCCCCTCGGGATTCCTCTCCTGTCTGTGCCGGGTCCTGAGTCCCTGTCTGGAGTGGAAGCTGGAACCTGAGGTTTCCTCTCCACAACTGGCATGGATATTGGGGTTCCGCTGGAGTCTCCACAGGAGAGTTAGGCCTCGTCTCCTGTGGTTACATGCAAGTCCGTTTTCCTCCCGAGCTGTAGCAGCAGTGTCAGGCTTCCAGACGAGTGGACACAGGGATCTGTGGCTTTCCCTCTAGATTCCACAGGGCTCTCGCACTTGCCACCGTGGTGTGACTCGATCCTCGCTGTGACCTTCGAGGCAGGGCACGAAAACCAGGTTCATCTGAAGTGGACTGAGATATTTGGGGGTCTTTTGGAATGGTGGAACGAACCCTGGAGTTCCTCTCGACATTCCTGTTGAGAGTGTGTCCTCTTGCTGTACGATGGGAACGCCAGAATCCATTCCTGGCGAAGCAGGGAAGGAACCCTCATCTGGAGCAGAGGAGGGTGAAAGGGGGCCCCTCTTGATTTGTGGTGGGACCCTCACTATTCCTCTCGAGTGGAGACGGGTATGTCGGGGAACTTCTTGAGTTGCAGCAAGGGTGTGAAGGACCCTTTATTGTTCAGGAGGAAAGGCGTGATTTCTTTCAGGATGCCGCTGCAGAAAACGGCCTTATCTCGCCTGGAGGGGAGAGCCCCCTGGTTTTTCTCGAGTTGTGGCAGGTCCCTCTCGAGTTACGACGGGGCCCTCAGGGACCCGCTCACGTGGCCTCAGGAAAGGTGATTCTCTGTGCGAGTTGAGAATAGCCCCTCGGAATTCCTCTCCAGTCAGTCCCAGGTCATAAGTCCCCATCTGGAGCCAAAACTGGAACCTAATGTTTCCTCTCCAGTGCTGGCATGGATCTTGGGGTTCTTCTGGAGTCTTCCCAGGGGTTTCAGGCCTGGTCTCCTGTGGTTACTTGCACGTCCTCTTTCCTCCCGAGCTGTAGCAGCAGTGTCAGTGTTCCCATCGAGATGACCCAGGGATCTCTGTCTTTCCCTCAAGATGCCACAGGGTTGTGGAA